>CAHIKZ030001786.1:0-87500 GCA_903632075.3 Acanthosepion pharaonis | reverse complement strand
TTTAATAAAGATTTAATCACTCTGCATGTATCTAGAAGGGGGTTAATCCTTTTCTGGGATTAAGCTTTATCACACACAAATGCCAATGCTACTTAATTCTTGAAATTACCTTTAATCCATTCCTGGCTGAATTCAGTATGGCAGTCCACACAATGACTCGAGAAGAAAGTCCCATGAGCTTCTACAATGAGGTCTCCATTCAACCCAGCAACTCTTTCCAAAGTATCAATATTCTGGGAAATAAAATTACATACAAGGTAGTGAAAACTTTGTGGTGTTAAGAAACCATTAAAAAAAAAAAAAAAAAAAGAAGAAAAAAAAAAACAGTAAGATTTTAGGAAGTGGGTTTGGCTGAGAACTTATTGCGACTCTTTCACATATAGGATTTATATAATTTATGTACATATAAGTTAACATGACACAGGAAATTATATATATTATACACCATATTCATGCGCACTTTATTTACACAAACACACATATATATATATATATATATATATATATATTTAAAAAGAGAGAAGCCACAGACAACACACTAGTCGGGGACACACAAATATCTATAGAGAATGAATATATAGATATATATATATATATATATATATATATATATATATATACACACACACACACACACACACACACACAATTGGCAAAACAAACACACTAGGCAGACCCCATGCACACACAAACTCTACACACCATAGGAAGTGTGTGTATATATATATATATATATATATATATATATAGAGAGAGAGAGAGAGAGAGAAGGAATATGTATAGTAAAAACACACATGCACACACAATACACAAAAATTCCAGATAAGTTTAAAAAGATACAGAGGTCGTAAAAAGATAAGAACAAAGACCTCCTCCTTTCACCCTTTCTCTGACCAATCCTAATTGTTTTATTACCCCTTAAGCAGAAGAATATTTTCTTCACAAGTCCAATTTATATATATATATATATATATATATATATATATAGTGAGTGAGAGAGAGAAATGCAAAGATGCTCCAAAAG
Source organism: Acanthosepion pharaonis (assembly GCA_903632075.3). Classification (NCBI taxonomy): domain Eukaryota; kingdom Metazoa; phylum Mollusca; class Cephalopoda; order Sepiida; family Sepiidae; genus Acanthosepion; species Acanthosepion pharaonis. Next base: position 86,476 of record CAHIKZ030001786.1, on the reverse strand, counting down.
TAATATCTCCAATTTATTTCCATGGTAAATACAACTGATACAGGAAGCACAATAACACCATTGGATAGAGCAAGTTTCCAGCTGCAAAACGCTATTTTTCTACATAGTCACCAACATTGGCTATGTATTTTCATCAATGACAGACATGAGACTGTGTCATATACATAAAAAATTCACATAGTTATAAAAACTCATACTTTGCTGTTACCACCTCTCAAATGCATTAACTATAGTTTAACTCTGCTCACATCCACTGCTTAAATGTTTAGTAAGTAGTAACCATCATGAATATCAATGGTTGTAATGACATGCAATAGAATTCAATGATATGGCTCTGCTTTGTAGGTACTTTCATGTCAGATACCATTTTGCTAGTCTAGTACTCAGCTGCTCTTAGTAACAAGACAAGAAAAATTGTGGGTTATTGATGGAGATTCTGCAGCATGAACTTGTTGGTCCAACACATTTCATAAGTACTCAATGGATTTGAGATCTGGGAAGTTTTGATGGTCAGGGTAATACAAGGAAGTCTTATTTGTATTCCTGAAACCATTCCTATAGAACACTTGGTCTTCAATGATGTTGAGGTAAGTGGTATAAAATGAAGAATAAAACCCAATGTTTACTAGTAGAACATTGCCTAAACTATCATAGTTCATCCTGGTACTATTGCTCCCTCAGGATGATAACAACACACACACTGCTGTCTACTTTATTCAGGAGAAAATGAAACTGATTGAACTTGGCCACCTGTTTCCAATGTCTAGACCATGTTTCCATTGAAGACCATTTCACCAGTAGACATTAGTCAGGACTATAATATACAGTTATACAATTGTATACACAAAGATTAATGTACTGTGCATTGTAATTCACTTTTTCCTTTACATAGATTAAAGCTATCTATAATTTGTGTCACAGTAGTTCATCTGCTCACTCATAATTGGTGGGAGAGCTTTCATTTCTCTCATAGATAAGGTTTGGCTGTCTAAAGCTTTGTTATCCATGTTGTTTTGGTAACTGAAATCTTCCTTATCTATAACTGTAGTATCTAACTCATGAAAATGAAGCACTCAAGATTAGCTTAACTGCTAATATACTGATGACCTTATATACACTTTTGTTATGAGACAATAGCTATCATTCTAGCCACACTGAAGATAAGGTTTTACCTTATTAGTGTATCAAAGAAGGAAAAGGTCAATTAAAAAAAATACATGTAAAACCATGGCTGTTATGGACTAAAATTTTGTTTTCTACAAATGACCAATTCCAATTCACAGCCTCAGTACAATAAATATAAAACTCTTAAAGTTATTTTTAGACAAAGAAATAAAATAAACAACATAGAATAAAATGACAGCTGAGAATTGTGTCTGTTTAAAATGGCTTTGCTGGCTTACTGCTGTGAACCATGAGCTATTAGCATGTAAGATAGGAGTGAATATTGTTCAAAGATCCATTTTTATTTTGAATTCCTGGAATTTAAATGTTTGAAGAATGGGTTCAATAAATGCATGATGAAGAACAATAAACAAAAGTGAAGAAAACTAGTAAAAAATGTGTTGTAATCAGTTATATTAATTTTCTGTGTTAAAAGGCAATGAAAGCATAAAACAATTAAGAAAGTGATAAATATTCTAATAATTTAACTGAGACAATTATGGTAATATTTAATTGCTGGAATTTCATTTGAGAAGATTCTTTTAAATTTTATAAGAAATATATGACCATTATAAGAGGGGACTTGGATATAAGTTGTAGCAATTTTCCATGTCAACATATTGTGTAAGAAAGATAGAAGTTTGTTTTACTAAAATATATATTTTTACTTATGAATGTAATTGTTGTTTGAAGTTCTAAGATGCATTATTTGAAATAATATCTGTGACATAATGCATCACAATGTACAATCTTTAGCTTTCATAGTACAGTCTAAAATTCTGAGATAAAGCATTGTGGTGTTTTGATGAATTATATGGCAAAGTATCCCCAACTTTGTTGTTCTGATCCAATTTGGATTATAGGCATTCTCTTGTAACATCAGCATGAATCTTTGATATTTGAACTTTGGAAGGGTTTAATTTGAAAAAGTAGAAAAAAAACAAACAAAAAAAACCTGGGTGTCAATGAAAAAAGACAGTTGCAACATGAAGATGAATGCTGGAAAATGCACCAACTGAAAATAATAATGATGAAGATACTAGTAAGAAGAATTTGATGAAATAATTCAAAAACCATGTTTTGAAATCAGGTTTCTGAATTTAAATTTTTTCAAGATTATGGAAAGTATTAATAATGATAAAATATTTCATATCAAAATTTCGATTTGACATGTAAGGAATGCAAACTGACATGTTTCTCCCTAAAAAAAGGAGGTCTTGTAATTATAGTAACTCATTAAAAGGCAATCAAAGTTTCATCACTTCATTTTTCACAAAATTATTCTTTTTTCAAAATATTGAATTTTTATTGCTAACCCGTTATTAATTTGCTTCTTTTTAAAATTGTACTGAATTTAAAATATTCATCATTTTATTTGGTTTTCCCAACCAAAGACTGGCATTTGAATAACATGATTACATGACTACACTAAGTACGGCAAAGGCAAATATTGATTGCTTTGTAGTAAAGAGAACATTAAAGTTAAAGAGAGAGAAAATTATAATTCTTTCCAGTTTTTATTTTTGCTTCTTTTAGTAGAGACTTAAGAAATTGCTAATGTTAATTGCAATACAAACTTGGAATTTAGTTTAATTTTCTCAGTACACAAAATAAACCAAGAAACATCATCCACATCAAGAGTTCTGGTATTTCAAAATTTTTATCACTTTTTATTTTTCAACCAATGAACATTGATTTTACCTGTGTAAAATGACGTAGCAATAGTCCTTTATCAGCAAGAAGTTTCACAAAATAATGGCAGGGTGTTGGCTGAAGAGAAAAACAAAACACAATAAGGACAATGTCAATGATGCAAGACTGATATGGAGAGGAAAAAAAAAGGGCTTTATGATCAGTAGCCATCTGCAAGTACAGGAAAACTGATTTCTATAAAATTAACACCTGGACATTGAGGATCTGCTTCCCATCTCTAAGATTAAAAAGGGCAGAGGTATGCCTTGATGTCTGTTGCTTGACTGAAATGCTTTTGTTTCTGAAAAGAACATAGCAGATGCCTTTGTATCTCATTAAGTAAGCCTGTAGAATAATGTCATCAGTAATAGGAACTGTCCCAAGAAATGATTAGGATCAACTTTTGACGGTTTTCATTGAAAATGTGAACAACAATTAACAATAAAATTTACATGCTTTTGAAATCACAGGAAAATTTTTTATTAAAATTAAGCATTTAAAAAAATTTAATAAGGATCATTTAGTTTGCATCAATTGGACCAATGCAGAATTAATAGATCATTTTCTTCTTTGCATGATGAAAATCTGTCAAACATTTGCTGCAAAAGGTTTTTCAATTAGCTAATATTCTACAGAAAGCCTAAACAATAAATGTATCTTTAACAAAATTAATCATTTTCTCTTGTGCATTTAAATATGTATGGATTTGCCTACTTACTGTCTTCAAAAATGAAAATTCTTGTTTGATTATTGCAGAAAAGAAATACAAAGACATCTAAGGTTTGTTATATATATTTGTTTGATGTTCTGCAAATGATCTCGAAGAATAATCTTTCGTAGCAATTTTTGCTTCTTAGTAACTCTGAAATCCTAAAACTGTTTTCTAACATTATTGAAATTTTATTTCAGATTAGACACTCCTTTGAAATGGAATGCTAAGTAGATAAGAATGAGCATGTTCAACATCTTCTTCTCTTTGCTTTTAATCAAGATCACAAAGCTACTTGAGACATTTGTGCTGTGTACGGAGATGAATTCATTACTAACAGAATGGAACAGAAATGGTTTTCCCCATATTAAGGAGAGAGAAGTTCGAACTTACAGACTCTCCACATTCTGGACGACCCATTCAGTTTGCACATGTCAGACCACTAGGAAATTGGCTCAGAAGATGGCAAGCTCTCATGTTACTGTTGCTTGTCATCTTCACTCAATGGGTAAAGTCCAGAAAACATGCCACATGGGTGCTACAGACATTGCCTGAGAGAAACTAACTCCAGCATTCCTCCACTGTTACCAGTTTACTCACTTGACACCAGGCTACTCATAGATATAAAAGAAGAGTTCGATGGGGAAGAAATTCTGCTACACCCACCATATTCTCCTGATTTAGCCCCTTTAGACTACCATATTTTTTAGTCCCTTTCTAATAATTTGAGGGGTGTTTCATTCAACAACAATATCAAACTTAAAATGTAGCTTGATGAATTTTTCAAGTTTAAGCCTAGTAAATTCTATCATCAAGGCATTGAACAGTGGATTGTTTGCAGTAGGCCATAAACAATAAAGAGGAATACATTGTTGAATGATTTATCAGAACTATTAAATTATTAAAACATGAATGAATTTATATAACAACCTAATACAAGAAAAATTTTGTCTTTAAATCTGGGAGTCCAAGGTAAATAATCATGGAAATATTTAATTAATGTAATTATCAATATATTAATAACATAGTAACTGTTTACTTTTCTAAGGTGTGCCTCAGGCTTCAAAAGAAAAAATAGTAAAGAAACTTCGACTTTAAAAGCTCAGGGGGGTGAAGGAATTCTAAAAGCAAACCTATCCCAATTCTGTTGTGTGCAAATGAACATTTAAAGTATCACCTAACAGTTATTTTAGAACTAAAATTCCAGACTAGCCACAAATATGATTTGATTATTGTAGTGAAGAACCAGGTAAATGTTTTGGAATAACTGATAACAGAAATGTGCGCCATGAAGTCACCAAACAGCCCACCTTCCTTCTCTTAAGCTGGTTGCCAACCAAGGCTAGAGAGACTAGTCTGCTGCCTTGCTATTTAAGCTATTGCTGGGGGAAGAAATTGGTTGGAATGTTTATACAACTTTCTGCACTGATAACTATTATGCTATGTATATATATATATATATATATATGGCCTGAAGATTGCATCAAGCAAGAAGCAGACTATTGCCCCTTGGTATTGACCTCAGTGTGTGTGTGTGTGTGTGTGTGCAATATGTTTCAAAGAGAGCAAAGATATTACACTGATTACACAGGCAGAAGCATCAATTTATATGTAAATAAATATGATTTTTTTTTTTTTACATTGACATGTAGTGGCATTATTAATTAGCCACAATTAATAAACAATTAATAGTAATTGTATTCAAATTTAAAACTTCAATTCACTTACATTTTTACAACAAAGTTTTTGTATGTAAATGTGTGTTAGTTGATGTTCAATGGAAGCAGTCTTATTTTTGAAAATTTTCATCGATATGGACATGTATCTAATATAAAGTTCATAAATTTACTACATGACATTATTCACACATTACAAAAGTGTAAAGGAAATATAAATGTATTGATTTCAAGAAGCAACCATATAGCTACAGCCACTTATCCATTCGGGGAAACTATATATATATATATATATATATATATATATATATGACAAAGTGGAAAAAGTTTTCTTGTGATGCATTTTGTCCCTCTAGTACTTCACTTTTTTTATCTAGCCAATTTCATTTAGATTCTTTTTATTACTTTTGTTATTAGATATCCCACACTGTGATAATAGAAGGTCTGGCTAAACCAAATGAATCAAAAAATTAAAAATTTTTTTAAAAATTATTAGCATCCCTCATTCGTGCATATGTGTAGTTGCACCAACATAACAAATTTAGTCTGATGAAGTCCTAAAGGAGAAATGTGTCACAAGAAAACTTTTTACAATTTGACATACATTTTCCCATAATATTGTTCTTGATGTGTATATATATATATATATATATATATATATATATATATATATATATATGTATGTGTGTATGTATGTTAATCCTATTTTGTGTGTCTGAAATTTTTCCAAACTAGCAATTTTGAATATTACAATTGTAGTTTCCAACCAAATTGTGATACAATTTCTATATAATGTCTAATAGTAGAAAAGATATAAAAATTTTCCAAGTTATTCATGTTCCTAAAAATGATTTCTTTAGATTATTTTAAATTCTGTGATCATTTATATCACAATTAATCAAACAAGCAATACTCAACATATTATTTCAGTCAGAATTGCATGTATTAGCAGTTGTTTTTCTTCGATTGATTGATTGTTTAATGGTATATCAACACCTTATGGGTCATTCAATGCCGAAATATTTTTAACTCAATTTTATGGCTTCAACTACAGATAAAATATATTGTTGGTCATTTTGCTTTAAATTTGGATTGTTGGTATCTTTTCATATAAATATGTACTGTTGGTATTTTTTTTTTACTATAAATATGTATTTTTATACTTTCATAGTGTTTCATTTTAGTTTGGGTGTTCACTATTTGCTCATCGCTGGGATTCTAAGAGGTACTACCACCCCCCGATCAGGGGAACCTGGCAACAACTGCAATTTAAAGGTGGTTCCATGTTCCTGAAAACTCTCAATCAGATGTAGTTTATGTCATGCCCAGGACCATGTTTGTCTTTGAATATGAGTATCACATTTATCTGCATGCAAACTATCATTGTTTGAAATATTACCTACAGAATCTGTTACTTTTATCCTTAAAATACTTTTATTTACAAATGTATCAACACAAGGTTTTAGTCTGTCCACAGATGTTTGACCATTCCTCACAAATGTTACAAAACATTATACATTCTGTAGAAGTTCCCAAAGGTTTCCTCATATGCCAAACTTTATCACAAGATATAAATTCACTTGGAATTCCAAATCTATCTAAAGCAGCAGAATTTCTTTTAGAAAAGGCATCGAGATCAAATTGTAGATTGATTTTACACAAATTCTTAGTAAATTCACTATTTAATGAATCACATTGCTTTGTATCCGACGGACTGATCCAGAGTTGTAGAATTAATATTGAGGAAATCAGTTTAAAATACAAAAGAATGAGAAGCCTGCTTCATTAGGTGTTCTGCCTATGATGCCAAAGAATATAATTGGTAATGCTGAGAATCATGATTCTTTACAAGCTATAATTTTCTCTTCATTAAACCATTATACCGTGGGCTGTAAGCAGTCTATGAAAATCAACAACATTTAATAACTATAAAAACAACTTACTTTCAAACTTATTTCCCCTATCTGTCACAACATAACTCAAATTCTTGTAATACATGTATTTACAAAAGTTTCAGCTACTCATTGTGTGTCAATTTCAATTAATGAGTGAGCCTCAATCCAACAAGTTGAACTTTATGCCAGCATAATGTGAGCTCTGTAAATTCTAGAAGTTTGTTCTTGACAATTTGGTCTGAGCCCTTTTCTGATGTGCATTTTTATTGGTTTTTTCATTATAGAAAAAGCTGCAGAATTTCTATTTAATAAATTTATGTTGTACTATTTCTTCACCAATGTCAATATTCTCTGTTCACAAGTAAGTAAATTGCTTGTAAGTAAATTAATGTGCATCCTATAAGATTGGAATTGATTTCCTAAATGTCTAGCATTTTGGACTATTTTTTCATAAGTTGGCAAAGTAGATTGCTTTAATTAATCATATTTTTGAAGATTTTGCACTGAAGAAGTAATTTTTTCAACAACTCCAACAGATTAGGCTGCAATAATTCAGAAAAATGTTGTTGCTGAAGTGCATCAATGTCTCTGAAGTAAAATTGTGCCTCTTTATAAAATAATGTTATTCACTGCTGTCACCATAAATTCTGATGGTTTGTAGAATGCTTCATTGGAGCATCAACTGATGCATATTATTTTTTAAATAATTCTAGAAATTTTTATCAAGAAATTCAGAAGTTCTCTATTCAAAAGCTGTTATAAAAATGCTAAAAAGGTGTGTCCAAGTACTTGTAATTTTATTTTTTTTATAAGTCTGCTGAAGTAATGTTATTAGAAATGTTGTGTTTAATATTCTTTTTACAAGATCACCATTCTATAGTGACATTATTAATAATTGAGTTACAATGAATATAGAAAATAATTATGGCAAAAAATATAACAAAGTTTATTTTCTGTAGATTACCTTTTCATAGTATTATTTATTTTATTATTTGAAATTTTCTTAGAAATTGACAGATATGTCTGATAGAGAAATTTCATACAATTAGTAAATGCCATTACTTAGAGTTTAGAGAGGGAAAAAAAGTACAAGCATAGTGACTTTGAGAAACTGTCATGTAGTTTCAAGTGTTAGTAAGTCTTTTGATCTCCAGTTGCTGAACTTTGCTTATCTCTTTGGGAAAGGGAGTTGCTTGGCATTGATGTGTGTGAAAGAGCAAGCATTTTTTTAGTTGACTGACTAGAACTTGTTGCAAATTCTCTTGCTTAACTGTTTTCAGAGGGAGCAAAATCAAATGCTTTTAAATTGACTTAAACCAACTGACTGATTGAAAAATTATTTTTCTATTTTGTAATCTATTTTCTACTACGTGTACAAATTTCTAAACTTAGTTCAGATTTTATTTTTAGTAGTTTTTTATTGGAGATTGCTGATATTATATATATATATATATATATATATAAAAACACGTTTATACTCTTTTTGTTTATTTTTTCATATGACACTGAAATCTTTACATGTTAGCTGTTTTACTATTAAATTTTGGATATTACTGCAAATATAAGAGTATTAACCATGTGCAATATTTGATGACATATAGGTTACATAAGCAAAAAGAAATCATGTCATTTTAGCAAGGAATATTCAGAAAATACTGATGGATTTACAATCATAAAGGCTAAATACTGGGTTAAGCAAGGAACTCATTGTCACATAGTTTGCAGGGTAAATTTTTTCAGTCATTTCATTGGAAAAAATGTGCAGTCAAATACAGAATTCTCCTTAATTTGTATTTGGAGTTCATTTGATAAGAGATTTTGCTAGGAAAGACAACTGGATTTTCTTTTTAACAACCAAAACTGGGCAAGCCATGGGCTGTATAAAGCCCAGTAATTTAACATTTATTTATCAAACCATGGATTTAATTTCAGAGCATAGAAAACGTTTTTATAAATTGTCAGTTACAAAGAGTGAAGAAGTTCATGCAAAATTAATGCAATTTTGAATTAAAAAAAATATTTTCCCAAAGTATATAAATTTTCATTTGACTTTAGATTAGAAAAAAATTATCAATATTTTCAGGAAATCTTTTTCATTAACAATATTTCAGTCAGTTCATTTGTAATTTTGGGAATCAACAATTGTTTTAGATACATTAATCTTTTGTTTTCATTTCAAGAGTTGAATGATTTCAATCCATCTGAAGAAGGTTAACAAAGATAAAGATACTAGTCTAAAAAAGAATTGTGGAATACATGAATAATGTAACATATTTTTCTTTTATTTTCAGTTGACTTTTGTGAACAATGTAGTAAACAAGACTGTTCTTTTCAAGACAATGAATAAATATAATCATTGATTATAATCATACTTAATCCTACTTACAATTCAAGTAGATTACATCCATGGGTTTACACTGAATCTTCTAAAATCTATTATTTTATTGATATCCATACATATACACTTGTACTTTTTACATTATATTATTTCTGACAATATTGATATTAATATAAGAAAAAGTGTAGAGGAGATCATGTAAAGAAATGCTATCTTGCATATCACATACTGGTGATATGAGTCTGAAAAGAGCCAAGTGAAAAAGACACTTTTTCTTGTAGTCTTCCTTATATGATCTGCTTATTTTATTTCAGGTATATTTTGATTGTTGCTCTCAGTTAAATAAAATAAAATGTATATTATACTCACTCACTTTGTATATGTTATGATTGATGAGCAGATAAATAATTTCATATAATTTTCATATTCCTTTTCTAATAAGACCCAAAAACTGTATATACTTAAATATAAGAGAAGGAGTTGGAAAAAAAGTTGACTATGTAATTAAAGATTCAAAGCTTAATTGAAGCAATAGCAGCAAAGAAAATGTTTAAAGAATTTCAAACCTTTAAAACTCCTGGCCAAAGTTCTTTGGCCAAACAGAAGAAGGGTTTTGGATTTTCCTGAAAAAGACAAAAAAAGAAGACTAACAATACAAAAAGAAACATTTTTTTTTTTTTTTAAACTGGTAAAATTTTGAAAATGTCAATTTGGTGAAGTGGTGGGAGATTTTTACAATTTTAAAAAATTAAAAACAAAAACAAAAGGTTTTCTCTAAATTTTTTTATAACTATTAATTTTGTTTTTCCACCAAGGTTTGAGAAGTTAATGTTCTCCATAAGTTTTAATACCTCTATAATTTATTTACATTATTTAAATTTGGATCAATGTCCAGATCTTTGTTGCTATTATCACAGTGTTTCAGCCATTGGGCTTCCAGCCTTCTTCAGATGATCGTTGATCTGGATAACCTTTAGCGAATTTTGAATTGAACACATTATTTAATCTACTGAGATGGATTATTCTTGAAAAGAAGAATGTTAGTTTAACATATATCTGGTGAATGAATAGTGTGTGTGTGTGTATATATATATATATATATATATATATATATATATATATATATATATAAAAGAAATATGTTGTAGTGGTTCCAACAAGAGAAAAGTATGTATATATATATATATATATATATATATATATATATATATATATATATATATATATACACACACACACACACACACACAAGGACTCTGAGAGTGATGTTGTTGGGAGCTCTAAATCCCTGGTGGAGGCACTCTTGACAGCAAGGTCAAGGAGGAGAACAGAGACTTAGCATGACCAAACTCCAAAGACTCCAACAGGTGAACAAACAGATAGTTACAAGAGATCTCACTGGTCGAACCAGCAGAGAAAGAAGGGCTATGCATGATGGACATGCTACGGAAGGTGCAATTCAAAATTATAACAGAGTCAACGGCAGTCTGTTGCAGTCTCATAACTAGATTCTGCCTATTTCATTCCACTTGTGGGCCACTTCTTGGCAAGTTCTTAAACAAATTCATGCCATCAGCACTTTCTTCTTTTGATTTTCTGTCACCTTCAATCAACAAGACAGAAGATGGTAATTGATGTTGCATTTAAATGTTTGAAGTTTGTAGGTGACAAGGAAGCAAGAAATGAGACAGGAGTTTCACAAGTGAGAAATGTAAAAAAGAAACTATAAGAATAAAACAAATGATTGCAGTGAGATTTACTTGCCAATCTAGTAGCATTGCTTAAATTCATGCACTCAAGGCACTAAAGAGAAACACTCATTAGAACAATTATAAGGAAAATATTTGTTGAAAAGACAGAAGGAAGTCACATCATGTCGGTGAGAAAGTGACTGAAGTCGAGATGCCAGGTCAGGTTCGATTATATTACAGACTTTTCTTTGAATTGTGTCAAGACTCTCAAGATAATATGGCAACAGTATTCAATGCCTGGATGAATGTCAGATTTATAAATGTGCAAGAGGGATTCTGAAGAGAAAAAAAATGTCTGGCATGACACAGTAAACCAAATTTCCTTGCAGCAGACCTAGCAACTGATTCAATTTAATTATTCCAATTCATGTCAGTGGATAACACAAAGAAAAGGTTCTCTGTGGTGATTAAATGAAAGCAGTTTTGTTTTGGAGGTTTTAAAATTTACAAGCCACATTTCTTACACATTTAAGCACTTTTTACTTTGTCAGATCTTCTCTTGGACTTGCTACTAAGACAGGGAGTAAATTAGTTCCTATCATCTGGCATAAATACCTAAAAAAAAGAAAGTGAGAGAAAGTAGATCTTATCTAAAGCTTATTTTTATTTAATTTTTAATTCTGATCTGTGTTGTTTATTAACATCTGTAAAACAATGATCTGATAAGAAACTGAAATCCAGCTGAAAGAAACACCAATCAAAATTAATGAGTACCAATGTTTCATCTAAAAAAATTATATATAGGTGTAAAAATTCAGCTATAAATAAAATATATCTGTAAAGACAATAAAAATAAAATAAAAGACAAAAACTTTTCTATACCGATGCATTTACTTCCTTACACTAAACACCACCCCATTTTCTTTCCTGTAATAAGCAATGCAGTGCACACTTTACAGATATTAAAACAAAAGAAGTTGTAGAGAGAGCCATGATTGCTTCCATCTTTCAAAAACATACATCTTGAATAAAGGTTAAGTAATCTGAAGCTGACAGGCAGCAAGGCTACTGGCTGGATGAACTGAGTTGAATTTTGTCTCACATGTACTTTCTGGATTCCAGCACTGTGTTAAGCATATTAAAATTGAGCTACATAATTATTAAAAAATTATTAATGGAAGAAATTCGGATTCATGCCTTTTCCTTTTTGTCAACCATTAAGCCACCTCCCACTTCATCAATACATAATAATAATGATCAAGAATTGAAAATTGTTTCCTAAGACATTAGTATTCTAAACTTAAATGAACTTTTGTCAAGTATGATTCAAAGATCTTAGACTCTATATATGTTGCTGTTTGGAGCAATAATATTAATGAATGTTTTTCTTCTTGAAAAGAAGCATTTCATTAAAATGCTTACTGATCATCTAATTGCAGGAAGACGAAGGAAAGATCTGGAGTAATTTAGGAAATGCTCTTATGATCTAAGGCTTGTTCTTGTTTGACTTGTGAAAGAGCAATTTTCAGAAAAAGACTGACACAAGTTCAGACATAAAAAACCTAGTGGTTCTTTAGAAGTTGGGATGTGCAGAGGGAGGTACACTACTTCTGCTATGAAATAATGGTATTACCTTTTGAAGATAAAAATATTGTGAAGAGGTCACTTTTCTTGATTGTTCAAAAGTTTTTTTCAGGTTCCCTAAATTACGGTTAAAGCTATTTACATTGTTTACAGTCAGACTAGTGTCCTCATTTTTATTGTTATTATCACAATGTTTCAGCCAATGTGCCCTCTGGCCTTCTTCAGATGTCTGTCAATCCAAGTAACCTTCAAGTTAATGAACTGAATCCTTTATTTAATCTACTGAGGCAGATTCTGCTTATTCTGCTATCTAGGCATTTCTTTTCTTCTTTTTTATCACTGTTAGTTTGGTTTCTATTGAGTCTAAGTCTGTACTACCTGGCCCAGAGATTGATCTCACAATTTCTATGCCAACAAATTCACAAACCAATACTTTAATCCACTAGTCTATAGACTAAACGATTAAAGAATTGGTCCAATGAGACAAAAGCACTGATTTGGGAATTTGGTGACATAGTAAATATGAGTTTAATCCTTGGGCTAGGTAGAAACAGGGTGAACAATGACTGAAGAAAACAAAAAGATAAATTATCTCAAGACATGAACAGGGTATGCAGTCCATGATGTAGGTCAATCACCAAGGTGGGAAATGGGGTAGTGGATCCATACCCTGTCACCAGAAAATTATTCACCCCTTCCTATCTGTGAATCTAATATGAACTAATTTTAATGTTAGAAAATGCACTTCTACCAACAAGCCATGCTTTGGACTTTTCCACATGACCTGATGTCCTCCCATTAGTAGTACCCTTGACCTGCCATGATGACTTATTAGTTACAAGAGAAAAAATATTAAAACCTACAAATAATGAGATATTTAAAATTTATTTGGAAATCAATTCAATTCTTTGTTTTATTTTGGCAAATTTAACAATTAGATTGTGATAAAATGTGACAGCACCACTCTCTACCTTCATCTTCTTCAAAAGGTTTTTATTCTTAAAAATAAAGACCAAATTACTCAATCTCTTTTTATTTTGAGAACATCTCACATAATTATTTACTCCCTGTAATGAAGAAAACAATCTCTCACAGGAAGTAGGTGTGGTAGTTATGGTCAAAATCATATGTAGTAATTTGGTTCCTTCTACCAGAGTTTGGTTTAGTTCAAGTTCCTGTATTATGTCTGCAACTTCTTCGATGCTTGAAGTTTACAAAAACTGCAGTATAAACTGATGTCAGTATGTATTTCAATCTATCCATGTTTTTATGGACATATAAAGATGAAAAGGCTTCCATTGGTAATTTTTTTTTCTTAAGCATGAAAAAGCTTAAAATTCATCAATTCAACAAATCTGAACTCTCCCATTGTTTTAAATCTTTGCTCAACATGAAAAATAACTTCATCCAAAATGCTGTTAAATAAAGTTCTTAAAATAACTTCTGGTTTTTGATGTTGACCATGCTTCCCTGGTGGTTAAGCAACACCATCCAGAACTCAGCTGTAAAATTACTCAAACTTGTTGGTCTTTTGAATTTCTCAACCTCACAAATACACCTTGAAATATCAAGTGAACTTTTTTAAAGAATCAAAAACAGAATCTCTGAGCCACTGAATATGGTTTAAAAAAAAAAATCATCAATAAAAATTTAAACTAAATATCTCCTAGGATTGCAATAAGTTCCTTTGCCTATGCCCATTCTGAAATTGAAGTTGAAATTTCTTTTAAACTTTAAAAGAAAATTCGGCATTCATGAATACTTGAAGTTAATTGAGAGACTACCAAATTAAGTTATGTGCATAATATACAAATATGATATCTTCTTCAAAAATCTCCTTTATTCTTCCATGCACTCCATTCAAATAAGCAGTCATCATGCTCATTCAATTATAAGTTTATGCAATAAATTTTTGGCTACAGCTGAATTCATTAACACATTTTCAAACTGACATCAACATATCCTTAAAATCTCTCAAGGCTTTTCTTTCTCATTGACAAATCACAAGATACATAACAACTGTTCTTTCATTCAAAGATCTGTAGCTTCATCAAACATAACACAAACAAATGATGATTTTTGATCATTGTCTTAATTTCATCTTCAATTATAGCAGTTATATAATTAATGGTCTCGTTTTGAATAATAATTGAAAATCCGGAAAATGTGCAGCTGGCATTTTTTTTTTCACAAAATCTAAATGTGATCAGAAACAATATTCCCCTAATGCTTCACATACAACCAGAAAATGACCTTTACTCTTTGATTCTTCTGTTTCAGCCAGTCCTCAAAATGGTAATTTTTGACAGGCCAACATTTCAATACAAGGAATTAACCTTTTCAATTTATCACAATTTTTCTTGATTGATCTATTATGCAATTGAATCAAAGCTGCTTTTCAATGATTAATTGTATCATTTATTTTTTAGCCAAAAGTTTTCAGAGCAATTACAGAATTCAGATGATTCTGAGATTTTTTTGTGCCTTGTCAAAGCCGTAATCAAATTATCAAATAGCAGTAGCCAGTAGTTGCCCATGTATTCTTATGTTAACAAAATGACCAACATGGGAAACAGAACAATTTGTTTAGAATGGGGACATCCCATCATCCACCTATACTGTTCATAATACTTGGAGTCAAAATAATGAAGACATTCATGTCCACTTTGGTCATGATTTTCAGTAGAAGCTTTGGTTTCTCTCTTCCAAGAATCATATTAGTCTTCTCTTTGAAGCTTCTTGCTGCAAAAGGCCAGGAAAATAGAGCGTAGACTGAGCTAATTGACTTTTTGCCATCCTCTGTGGGGGGGGGGTGAATGAAAACATGAAAATAACATGGGTTGTATTTTTTTTTAAATGAATTGCAGTTTTATTCTAACAAAAAAATCGAGATGCTGGTTTATTTTTTTTATGTAATTTAAAAAATATATAATTTTAAATATTTAAAAATAATTTTAAAGCATTGGAATGGATGAAAACTTTACATTTTAAATCCCCAAATCACTTTGCCAATTGCTTGTTTTCGCTCCAAGTGTGAAATGGTCAAAAAGAAAATTCTTAGTAGTGGACACTTGACTGAATTCAGGTTTTAAGAAACGATCAAGAATACTCTTCATGGGTGAAATCTTTTTAAAAAGCATTTAAAAAAAAAAAAAAAGAAGACACTTTTGATGAGACATTAGGGTCACCAGATGTTCTGTATATACTCTATGAAATAAACTAGAATCATCAATAAAACAAACTTGCATATTGACTAATACCCATTTCTCATTTCAATTTGTCCAACTATATGGAGAAAGCTTTAAGTCCTTTGAATAGGCAAAGTCTTTGATATTAGCCAAATAGGGGTAATAAAAACAGTGCTTCAGGAAAAAAATATGATGATATGGCTTAATATGGCTGGAAGGCAAGCAAAGGAAATTCTGCTTTTCTCTTTTCTTTGACCTCTGAAACTTTTTTTTTGTTTTTTCTTTTATGCTCCCTGCTCAAAGGGAATAGAAGAGGAAAGCAATTCATTCGTTTCCTTTTTAAGCAAACAAGAGTTTTCTCTACATGCACTTCATAAATAAAATTGCTTGTTTACAATTCATCCGAAGAAATGGCAAATACTAAAATATCACAAGAAAAATGAGAATGGTGAAAATTATCAATAATTAGTTTTATATTATACAAAAATTATTTATCCTGAAAAAAAAAAAAAGCATGCAGTGATACATAGCCCCTTTGCCTCTCTTATATATATATATATATATATATATATATATATATATATATATATATATATATATATAACAGCTTTATATTTTGTTTCAGACATTATAATAGAAGATACAAATATTGAGATTTTGTGGGTTTGTTTTCGACTGGGACTCAAACACAATGAAATTGGTTGCAGAATTTGGGAAGTGGAAACAAATGAAACAATGTTTGATTGTATTTTTTTTTTTTAATCATATCATCCCATGCAAGGCAGTAAAACCACTAAAAGACAAAGGATTACTGAGTGTGGAAGTACAAGAAAAAATGAGAAATATTAGGGGTGCAAGAAGAATCGAAGAGTAATCAAGAAAATATATAACAATTGAGATTGCATTTAAATTTTTTTTTGAAACTTAAATTTGGGTGGAAAGCCAACTGTGAATTGATAAGTAATTGCCACCAATCTAGTATTGCACTTACATTCATAAAGTACAATTACCATGAAAGTATTTATAGAAAAGGCACAGGGAAGCTACATTATGCTAGTGGGAAAGTGACTGAAACTGTGATGCCAAGTCAGGACCAATAATATTGCTGATTCTTCTTTGGATTTTATCAAGAATCTCTAAATATACAACAGAAGCACCAAACAAGATGTGACAGCAATATTCAAAACATGGATGAATGGTAGACTTATAAATATGCAAGATAGATTCTGGAAAGAAAAATTGTCTAGCACAATGCAATGAACTGACTTTCTTAGCAATAAACTTAATGGATTCAATATAGTCTTTCCACTTCATATCAGCTTAGACTGAGAAGGCTCAACAAGTCACTCTCATGGAAGTTAGCATCAGCCATGCTGATGGGAGGAAGGAATGGGTCTTTAAGGTGATTAATAGAGAAAAGTTTCACTTTGGTGGCATCAAAATTAACAAGCCATTCCTTGCCCCTGTTTACAACAAACTGTAGGTTATTTTCAGATCATCTGCCAATTTCACTTTATCAAACTGATCAGACTTATTATTGGGTGTTTCATTAAAATAGATACCAAGTTGAGAACTAACGTCATCAGGAAGGTCATTGATAAAAATTAGAACAAAGTAGGTCTAAAGTTTCCTGGGGGGGACACCTGTATTAGTACAAAAAGATCTAGCAGAGTGGCCATTCAGGACAACTTGCATTTCACAATTAGATAAGAAAGACTGAATCAGTTGAAAAATTTGTTCAGAAATACCATAGCCTTTCAACTGGTATGTCAAACCCTGTCAAGTGCTTTCGAGATTCCCAAAGCAACAACCTGAGCTTGATAGACTCTTTCAGCAATAATTGTTAATATATCAGCAGTTGAACTAGAGAAGTGAAAGCTATATTGCTTGTCTGAAAGAAGGCCCTGTGATGTGAGATGCTTAATCAATTTGAAGTTGATTAGGGCCTAGAGTAGTTTACTAAAAGTGATAGAAAGCTAATAGGTTGATAGTTTGATGGGTCAAATAGTTCACCTGAGTTCTTAAAAACTGGGACAACAGAGGAAGATTTCCAACAAACAAGAAAGCAGAGGCAGCAAGGCATTTATCGTACAGTTTAGAGAAAACAGGAGCCAGCTCAAAAGCAGATTTCATAAGGACTATTATAGGGATACAATCAGGTCCACATACTTTGTGGGGATCCATATTAGAGATGATAGCAGAAACCATGGAAGGAGTTATATGGATATCACTCAGCAGAGATCTCAGTTCTAACTGGAAAGTTAGGCAGAGATGCTCTAGATGAGTCAAGAGTAGAGTTTGTGGAGAACTTATGGGCAAAAAAAAAATGCAGAAGATATTAACACCTCAGATTGAGTGAAGAGAAGATGGATAGAAAACTTACTCTTATGCAATGCCCTATTACAGAGCCTCCAGTAGTCATGAGAGCCAAAGTTATTAGAGGCTATATGGTGTCTCATTTTATCAGTAAACAAAGACTTAGCTGCTTTGAGGATATGTTTACATTTATTACATGCAGTCATGAATAGGTATCTGTGGTGATCAGAGCTGTCACAGTAGTATAGCTGGAAACAGTGGTTCCTGTGGGATATGGCAGCTGAACCATGGAGAGGTTTTGGATTTCACCTGGTATTTCAGAGAGGGTACAAAAACATTTATGCTAGCTTTGACCAAACAAGAAACCTCACTGGCACAATTCTGAATAGGAAGGTTAAGAATATAAATCCAAGAGGTGGCACAAAGAAAGTTGTAAAGTGAATCCCAGTCAGCATTTTGGTACCAGAAGGAGGTGTTGTGTATGGGAGTTTCCTGTCTAATGGATGACTGGAATGAAATATCAATAGATACTACAGTGTGATCCAAATTGCCAAGAGGACACAGTTGCAAAGCTCCACAGGAGTTTTGTTCAAAACTTTAAGGGCAGTGTCTTGTGCTTTGAAATAATGTCCACAAGTTGATAACAATCAGCAAAATAAAGCAAAAAAAAAACTTTTGAAAAAACTGGGATCATAAAAAGATACTATACATAGAGCATTACATAATCTTTAAAACCCATAGAGGTGAACACTTCTATGGGTTTTAAAGCCATAAGCTTAAAAATAGTTTCGATATACGTTAATATTACCCTTTTTCATTCCATAGAGAATTTCCATGTCAAATTGTGAACAGTGAAATGAAAGAAGTTTGTGTCCAACATTTTGAAGTGAGCTTTTGTTAATCGACAATGAATATTTTTGATTATTATTAAACTCATTGTTCATTATAAAGCCATGGTATGTGTAATAGATAACAATTTACTATAGAACGCACTGAAAATTAATAAGAAAGGGATTATCAATGGTCAGGAATTAAGGCAAGTATTACTGATAGAACAAGACTGTTCTCTGTAGTACAGGAGATGTGATAGACTATAATTATGAAAGATTTCTCATTAATATGTATGAAATTAGTAAGAAGCTCTTAATGGACACCTGAAATCTTGCACAAGAAAATAGAAAGTTTTTAGTCATTTCATAAAACCATTATGAATCTACCATCGTTGGAATCTAAGTAAGAAGTAAATTTTACAGGTTACATGTGGTTAGATTGATTTTATTTAGACTGTGAGCATTTAATTGAGGAGAATTAAAAACAAAAAAAAAAAAAAAAGGAAATTTCACAGACTGCCTCATACAGCAGAAATCTGAAGAACATATCATCTTAAACCTTCTGCGAAAAATAACAAAGACCAAGATAAAAATATAATAAGAAATTCAGATAGATGAATGGTAAAGAAAATATTAATTAAAATATTACGCTGAAAACAACAAAGATGAAGATATTTTGAAATTTAAAACAGGAAAGATGAAGAATATAATGACTAAAGTGTATTAAAATTACAACAAAGATGAAAACATCTTTCTGAAAAATCCATGGAATGGCATGAATTCATATAAAAACATTCTTACTTTGAAAAAACTCAATTCAAATATTGCTTGTGGGTGTGGCAGATTGTATTTCTGCAAATTATGGTAGAGACCTGTGTCTGGACTACGGAAGTCTGGAATTCCTGCAGCTACAAAAAGAAAAAAGTAATTTATAATTTCATATCTTGTCATCAGGTAAAAAAAAAAAAAACAAACAAAAAAAAAACAAATCAGCAACTTTTTTTTTCTGTCCTTTTAATTTTAAAATATTTTTTACTACAAATACAAAATCATATAAACAAAATTCAAGTGTAATGAGACAATTACAAAATGGACATAAACAATTTTAGCCTTATTAGCTTCCTTTGAGTTTAACAGGAAAATAGAAAAAGTATGATGATAAATTAATTAAAAATGAATAAATAAAACAATCTCATTTCAATGCTTTGTAACGATATTGGTAAAGTTAAAGTTAAGAAAAAAAGAAAAAAAAAGAAAAAAGAAAAAGAAATTTTCAAAATCATTTTACACAAATCAAATTATGATCACATGTTAATTTTCTGACCAAGGAATTAAGAATTTCTCCTCATCTACTGAAAATGACATAAAGCCTGAAACGTGTATTATCTTTTGAATTGTACACATATCACTTAAGAAAAGTGACATGTATAACAGTTAACAACAGTTAACTCCTTTGAATAGTTGAAATATCTGGTCGGCTAATGTTTATCTGTTTCTTTCATCATGTTCAGCAACTTGAACAAATTTAGTAATGAGAATTGACTCATTTCTCAGACTTATAGAATGCATCTTTGTACATCTGTTTTGACATCTTGCAATTTAACTTGAACAAGACATTGGACAAAGCAACAAATAAAAAAATAATAAAGATGAAGATATGAGCATAAAAAATATGTGGAATAATGAAAATCCTTCATTTCAGAGTCTCAAATGAAAATGTTTCTCAATAACCTTCTCCTAATTTCACTGGAGTCATGTCTTATCCTTAAAAATGACTTTATAATCTCATTTACAATGGATTTAAGCTTCCTACAATCTCTTGGTTTATCACTAGTCCAACCATCATTAGGTGATCTCAGTAATTGGTAGCCATTTTGTTTAAGACAATAATAAAGTCTTGCCTGCTGTTTTGTTTTGAAATTATACCTATAAATTTTTTCACATGTTCCATTGATGCTGTTGCCATGGTTACAGAAAAGGCTGCTTTTAGGAATGTTCTGAATTTTGAAATAACTCATTTTTTTTAATAAGGAAATAATGACTTAGATTTGCTTTGTTTTTCAGCTTTCCTTTCATCATTTGTAGCTAAAAATATTTCAAGCAAGTCACTTCCTCCAGTTGCACATTATTCGACTGAATATAAAAGTCGATAAGCATTTAGAAATAGATAAGAGATAAAATGCGGCCTCCTCACTTATTAAGGAACTTCTTAAAGAAAAATGCTTTTCTTTGTCTTTACAATCAATCTGTCCTGGCCTAAACATTAAAGGATAACAGAGATTAAAAAGTTTTTCTTTATCATAAAAGAGGAAATCAATTTGCTTTTTATCAAGATAAAAAAAAAACATTTATAGGTCAATGTTCAATTTGATATCAAAGAATCACTGATTGACATGAAAACTCTTTGATCTTTTATTAAGTTGTTCCTGAAAAAGCAGAATTATTTTATAAATATTAAAAAACAAACAAAAAATCAGGAATTGCTATATTTAGAACAAATAGATTTTCTTTTTTGGTAGGTCAAAAGCTTTGTCTATGAAGATTTCAAGTGTTTTTTTTTTCTTCTTTTTTTTTGTTTTGATTCAATTCTTTTCATGAAATCTTTCTTGAAGATTGACTGTTTCCATTGTTTCTTGTATTAACATATTTGAAGACTGCAGGCACAAAAATAAATTCTTATTTCTAAACTCTACTGAAGAGCATAAAAATCTAATGCGACATGATGACCTAGCAATCTTTTT
Organism: Acanthosepion pharaonis; assembly: GCA_903632075.3. Taxonomy (NCBI): domain Eukaryota; kingdom Metazoa; phylum Mollusca; class Cephalopoda; order Sepiida; family Sepiidae; genus Acanthosepion; species Acanthosepion pharaonis. The sequence continues at coordinate 64,652 of CAHIKZ030001786.1, read as the reverse complement.
GACTGACAGAAATATAGAAATCATATTAAAAATGATAGGATTATTGTATGGATTGGAAATTCTGCAGAGGAGCTCAGTTATCTGTACACTCTGCCTAGAATCAGAATGTAGTATCTGTGCACTATAAAAAGTGTTACATACAAATTATATACATATATATATATATATATATATATATATATATATATATATATATATATATACATACATACATTACCAGTACCCACATTTCATGGATTCATATTTAAATTTTCTGATGAATCATAATTCTTAGTTTAATGATTAAATAAGTTGCTTGCAAGATCCACCACTACAAAATATCTCTGGAAATTCCCTTATCGCTAAATATTTGAGCTGAATAACTTTAACTATTGCAATAACAATCTTAAGTATAAATGCAGGTAATCATTTAAAGAAGTGGGTACAAATGAAAAGATTAAAAACAAGGATTTCAATTTTACTGAAGTAGACGTTAAACACATGAGAGTGTTATCACCTCTTCTATCTTCCTTTCATATGCTTTCTTTTTCTCAATAAAACCAAATAGAATCTCTTCTCTCTTTCTTCATAATCAAAATGGAATGGTTCATTATTTACCTGAGGTAATGGCTAATTACTAACTAATGGCATAACAAGAAGAATTATAATATGATGGATTCACAGTGTTTTATACATGAGAATAATTTAATTTTAGAGTGCTGAATTTAAACAAAACTTAAAACTAAGGTATTGTTAATTTTTCAAAACAAATTTAATTTCCATTTGTCTAAATTATTGCAGGTATCGCACAAACTTAAATTTCATCAGTGATAATTGCTAAGTGTATATACTGTTGCACAAAACAATCCCTTTTTGATTTTTTTGCACAAATCTACTGCCATAATATTTCAAATATTTGCAATTCTTAATTTAAATCAGATTGAAGAATACAAATAGAGAAAGACTTCTACCTCCACATTTGATAAATTAAAACACAAGAGCTACTTAAAATAATAGAAAAGCTTGATTTACATGAGAATGATATTTGAGTAATCTATAACCTCTACTGCCTGCATGTTGGTAGAGAACAAATTCAATGAATATACAAAAATAGAAAGAGGATTAAGATGACAAAGCATTTTCTCACTGAATTTATTTAATCTAGACATTAAGATGATCCTAAAAGAACTAGAAGACATTGCAGAATTTATTATCAGGAGACATAATCTTAACAGAATGATTGTTGATGACAGTCTCAGAAAGAAAACTGAAAGAACTCTTAGACAAAATAGTAAAGGAAAGCAAGAAGAAAAGACTAACTATTAACTGCAAGAAAACTGAATGCATGATTATCAGTATATAAAAAAAAAGAGGGAGTTACATGTTTGGACACCAACATCAAGCAGGTATAGAAATTTAACCATGTAGTAATAAATGATAGAAAATGACACAGAAATACAAAGACACACAGGAATAATGAAAAATATCTTCCAGAAACTTAGTAAAGTATTAAGAGATGGGAAAATGACCCTAGAAACAAAAAAAAAAATAATGCTGAATTGCTATGTTTAATCTCCTACATTAAATGCTGGACAATATCCTCACAGTTGAAGAAGAAATTTAAAACAACAGAGATATGGTGCTACCAATGAACACTAAGTATACCATGAATAGATCACTATAATCTTAACCTCTTCATGTCTAGGGACAACTGCTATTCATCCTACATATCCTCATAGCCTGCACATTTTCCTCTTATGTTCACACAAGGACAAGGCCTCAGTTGGTAACTGCTGGCACATCTCTTCCATTGTGTGGGTGTGTGTGTGTATGTATGCGTAGATCAAACAGGCCTCCAAAATTATTTTGAACCTCGAATATGCGGGTGAGGTTAAGGGAGTTATTATTATTATTATGGCTGAAAAATATATATAGGATTTAATTCCTATAGATATCATGTATAAGAGAACCTTTCCACCACTATCCTTTAGTAATTAAGTATAATTCATTAGACTACAAAACTGCATTAAGTCAGAGGGTAATTACTACAAAAATACTATGTCTCTCAGTATATTCAATTTTATATAATTTTGTACATATTGTTTTTTGAAAGTTGTGTTGAACAAATTGTTTCTTTATATAAACTTGTGGATGTGTGGGTGGTGTAGTGGATAGTGGCTTAGATTGAGAAATTGAAGAAGAGAGTTCAAATTCCAGTTGATTTTGTTACATTCACTTATGTGTAAATACTGTCAGGACAGCTATGAATACATCTCTTCTCCTTCCAGCTATGGGTTAAATAGCAGGACAGATTAGGTTCTATAGCTTTGGTTGGCAACCATTCTAGAGATGGTAACCTGATAAAACATCCAGCAGTCTGGACCACCCATGGAGATGCATTGGCCTATAAAAACACACAGTGAATGAAATTCTTCAGTTGTGTGAATTGCGAATTCTGCCACAGGTGGAGAAAATGTTTCTCAAACTTGTGGTCATGTTTAAATTTAATTTAATTTTTACATCCACTTTTATGTTTTTCTGTGACTACTCACCTGTGTGTCAAGTCTAGCTATAAACAGTGTAATAGCTAGTTTTTTTTTTCTTACTTTTTCCCTTAACTATTTTGTTTAATTGTTCTTTTAGTTCTCTTCCTTAGCAGACCATCAACATAATGTCATCTGCATATCTTTTGTTGTCAAGGTTAAGTCTGCCAATAATAAATCCTGGTAGGTCTTCTAGTTCTCTTGCTGTAATTGTTAAAAAAGATGATAAACAAAAGGATGACTAATTCAATTCTATGTTCTGAATGGAAAAGCAAAGAATTTCTTCATTGCACTTTTTTTTTTTATACAAGCTCCATCTTTGAATTTTTTTTTGTCACTAAAGGTGGCAAATATTTTGATTGGGAGTACACTACAGGGTGTTCCAAAAGTCACATTACCATTGTTAACCTTTTAAATTTTATATTTATTTACCAATTGGAATCATGCTTCTTTATATGACTATTAAGAAATTTTATTGTTTGAATTGGGGATGATGTCATACAAATTTTCCTTGATTATCAATTGTCGCATGACTTTTGGAACACCTTGTGCTTTATTAAAAAAACAAAAACGAAACAAAAAAAAAAAAAACAAAAAAAACAAAAAAACAAAAACGTTTTAACTCAACAAATGTGAATCAGAAAACTAAACCGAGGCCAACAAATGGAGGAAATACAATTTGAAACCTTATTTCTTGAAGATGCCTCCACATTCCACAATTATGGAAAGTTAAAATGTCACTCATCCTACCTCGGAATAAAAGTAGAGAGATATAAGAAAAACTTACAAGTTGAGATTCCAGCTCCAGCCATTGTAACGATCTTTTTACATTTGCCACTTTTAATGTAACGGGCAATTCCTTCAAATGAGACATCTTCTAAAATCTGTTCACATGGTTCTGGTCTCAAAGTCAGGTTCCGAAATAAATTACGCAACCATTCACCTAAAAGATGAACAGAAACGGAAATAATCAGCAGGAAAGAAAAAAACTTCACCATCAAAGTCAATTAATTTTATATATTTATTTAATTAGACATTGCAAGAAAAGAGAAAAGTTTATGTTTATATAATCTGCTCGAGTATAAAAAACGAAATAAATGCACAAAGGAATTAGTTGTGTTGAATTTATAAAAAGTAAAACAAATTTGCTTCTTGTATCATGCAGAGTGAAATCAGTGAATAAATATTAAAGTTTTTTTTTTTTTTTAAAGAAAACAGAGTAAGAAATTCTTTCTTTCTAGTTCCGTAATTTTGTATTTTTTTATTTTATTTCATAGGAAAATACTTTTTTTTAATCTTTTGATATGATGACTGATTCGTTTTTTTTTTAATTAAGAGAGAAGTTTGGTTTATGTTGTTAGAAATAAAACAAAAACCAACAAAAATAAAATCATTTGCCTTTAATTTTCAAAATAATTTTAAATTTTAGGTGAAACAAAATAATGACGGACTAATTTTTGTAGATTGCAAAATAAAAACAAATGTTTGATTGGTATTATTATTCATTCAGTTCAGTTTGCCCTTTTTTTTTTTTTTTTTTTTTTTTTAAGTAACAAACAATAAATTGCAATAGTAGTAGTTAGTAATAATGTTAATAACGATGATAATTTTTTAAGTTAATATTTTTTATCCAGGGATCGTCAGAAATTGTTTTGTTTTTAATTTGAATATGGATAAAAAAAAATGTATGGCGCAATAAAATCTCCCTCCAAAAACGGTGCTTTCACATCACTTGACACACACACACAAAACACCAATTTTCCGCCAGTTTTATACAAAAATAAATAAGAAAATACAGTGTACTGTAATGTTTAGTAGTTTTTAGACATTCGTCTGACGAAGTCAAAGTTGGTCGTCACGCCGCATGATATTTTGTGACCTTGAAACTGAAACAAGCATGCTGTCAAGAAATTATAAAAAGTCATTTTTGATTTTGTGTAAGTAAAAAAAAAATCCAGTCTTGCCGGAGCACTACTTCTTTCTTTTACGTCTGTGCATGTGAAAGACAGAAACAGGTTAATATAAAATCATTCACTTACACACATGAGATATAAGTTGAAAAACGTTCATCCCGAAAAAGGAAAAAAAAAAGACCAAAAAAAAAACCCCCCAAAAACAAATTCAGTTTAACCGAAAAACGAAAATCTGCGGTTTTAGTAATAAAGTGTCAGCCACGTGCGGCGATCACATCTCTCTGCTTAAACTTCTGGCCCAACCCTCACTCTTCTTCCGTCTTGTCAATTTGACGCAGTTTCTTTTCTTCCTTTAGTCTCTCTCTCTCACTCACTCACTCTCTTACTCACTCTTCTACTTGACTAGTACTTAATAATCCATTGTTAGTCTACATAAAAAACTGCCTCTTTTTAAGCTGACAAAATTATTCTCGCATTTTTAAAAAACCTTTTCCAAATATTTCTCAATCAACAGAATTTCACTTTGATAAAAATCAGAACTAACAACAAAGACGACACATTTTTTCTTCGTAGTTTTCATACAATGGGGAAAATAACTTTTTAAAAAAGTATATTGTCTCTACAAAACCTATTAGTATTAATTATTAGGTCCTGGCATATCGGATATAGAGTAATTTTTAGGCGAAAATAACATTGTGCTTGCTTAACTATCCTCCTCCTTCGTTTAGCTTCAAAATTAAATTTCAGGTAGTTGTAAGTTGCTGAATACAGCCAAACAAAATGCGTCGTTTTTTTTTTTTTTTAAACTTTTTTTTTTGGTCAACCACTTTGAACTATTATTTTTTTACACTTTTAACATGCTTTATTAGTCGAGTCGGCATGGAGCAGAATAACTTTAATTGATTGACCATCAATGAAATATGACATCAAACATTTTTAAAAAATACGATTCTTGTAAAAAGGACGCATTTGTTAATTGCATTTAAAAATTTTTTTTTTAATCGGTATCACCCCAAGCAAGGCAGTTAGAGCCATTAGCATGCAAGGGGTTGCAGAGTGTGAAGGAATTAGAAATAGAAACATTAGTAATACTAATGCATAGAAAGAGAAAAGAGCACTCAAGAGGACAGTAGATAGTGATTGGTACTGAATTTAAATTTTTGCAGATTAAAGTTGGTGGGAAAGCATGAAGCCAGGAGGGAGTTCCACAAGTGTGAAGTGTAAGATAAGAAACTGTTAGCATAGAAGTTATGGCTACATCTAGCTAGCTCAACTGTAAATTGAGATGTTGCCGCCAGTCTCATATTGCACTTAAATTCATAGAGACTAGGTACCATAGTGAAGAGCTCATTTGAACAATTACCATGAAAGTATTTATAAAGAATTCAGAGAAGCAACCTTACAGCAGTGGGCAAGTGACTGAAGTTGAGCTGCCAGATCAGGACCAATAATATTGCTGATTCTTTGGATTTTATCAAAGTGCTCCAGGAAAATAGCAGAGGCACCGGAACCATATGTGGCAGCAATATTATAAGCATGGATGAATGGTAGACTTATAGATATGCAAGATAGATTCCAGTGAGAAAAACTGTCTCACCTGACAGTGAACCAGCTTTATTAGCAGCTAATCTAGCAATGGATTCAATGTTGTCTTTCCACCTCATGTCAGCTGAGAACGTTAACCTGAGAAGGTGCAATGAGTCACTTTCTTGGAGGATAACATCAGTCATACTGACGGCATGTAATAAGGTTCAGAATTCTAATATTTAATTTTGTAGCAAAATCAAAGAATAATTAAAATATCAAATAACATTTTCTTTTATGTGCCATATCCCTTCAGGATAATGACGATCATGGCTCTCCACAACTTCTTATCCTTTTGCTGCTGAAAAAATGTTTGCCTTATGTTTCCATTTTCCTTAAAAATTATTTGTTGCTCACATACTTTATCAATGGTATTCTCAACATCCTTTTGCTGAACCACATCTCTGTTGCCTCAAGTTTTGTCATCAGAAATTGTCCACTACTCACTGCCATATTAGAGGATTGATATTATATAGCAGTTCAGCACTCTTTTCTTTATTTATAACAAAATTTTCCTATCTTTTAATAATTTTTTTACAATGTTCACTCTACACAAGGCCTAAGAGCCACTCGAGGTAGAGGGTTACAGAGTAAGTGGTAAGAGGCACAGTTTATAGGGTTATGTTGGGAAAATAATTGTTAACCCTAGACTTGAACAGGTTAAGATTGAAGTGGTGAAGGAAGTATCCTTTTGGGAGTTGGTTCCATAAAGTAGCAGTTCATGGGAAGAATCTGTTCAAGTGGAAATTACACCTCACCAATGGAATATGAAGGGAATGAAGGTGGTTCACTATAATGTAAGTTGCATGGTGGGTCTTAGTTGTGAAGGTTAGAACAAGTAATGTAGTTCATCTGAACACTTTCCATAGAAATAGCAGCTTGCAATATTTCGAGAAAGGAGTTTTAGGGTGGAAAATAATTCATCACCTACGAGGCAGCAGATATGCTTTCAGACCCTATTGAGACTAGAAAATGAATACTCCATAGCTCCTGCCCATTTATAGGAGCAGTTCTCCATTTTTTTTAGCCTGATCTGGCCTTTGTAAATGTAGAGGATAGCAGAAGGAGTTAAGTACTTGAGTGGAACCAAACATTTTTCCAGCATCTTTAGCTATGGATTGTATATACGAGTTCCACTTGAGGTCTAGGCCGAGTTTATATTCCAGTGGGTGCTCAAGGCATGCAGTGTCCCCTTGAGAGAACACCTGTTCATCATGATAGACAATAATTCATGGTCTGCTCAGTAATGATGGAACATCACTAATTTACTTTCAGTTTTTGAGGACCTCATTCACCATTCAAATTCATCTTTGGATTTCGGTGTCACACTTTCCATCCTCTTTGAATTTTTGTACCTGCTTGATTTTTGTATCTCCAATTTCGTCTATAGTTCTTGTAGTTTCCTTTCTATGTTTGCTATCAGCATTGTGTCATCTGCATATCTTATATTAAGATTGTGGCTGCCAATAATAAATCCTAGTAAGACTTCTAGTTCTCTTAGAATCGCCTCACTGTATAAGTTAAATAAGTCTGGTGAAAAAATATCTTTGTCTTGCATACCTTTCTATTTTTGCATATTTACTGAACTCTTTTTCTATCCATATGCAGTTTGCTGCCAGCAGTGAAGTTTTTTGTTTCCATTTTCTCTAAAACTTCATTGTTCAGTTCATGGTGTTCTCAGTATCCTTCTGTAGAACTACATTTCTGTTGCCTTAAGTCTCCTCTTCATCTGTGAGATTACCCAGCATTCACTGCCATATAAGAGGGCTGATATTACATAACATTTCAGTACTCTTTTCTTTGTTTCTAATGAAATTTTTTTTGTTTCTTAATACTTTACTTAGCTTTTAGAAGGCATTTTTGCTGTACCAATGTGCCTTTGGATTTCAGTGTTGCACATTCTGTCTTCTGTTAAAACATTTCCCAGATATTTAATGTTTTGTAGTTGTTTGATTCTGGCATCACTAACTTGTAATTTGCATGTTGGGCTCTTCTTTTTGCTGATAACTACACATTCTATCTTCTTGCAATTCATGTTCAGATTGTGGCTTCCAATAAGGAATTCTAGTAGGACTGTTAATTCTCTCAGAATCACTTTATTGTATAGGTTGAATAAGTCTGGTGAGAAGACATATCTTTGTCTTACATCCCCTTTCAATATTTGTATATTTATTGATTTAATTTTCTATATACATACAGGTGGTTTGCTGCCAGTATAAATTCTGGATTATTCTAATATCCTTCCCAAATATGTCAAGTTTAACTAGCAGTTCCTACAGTACTTTGTGATATACTTTATCAAACGCTTTTACACAATCTATAAAAAAACAGGTAAACATCTTCCTGTATTTGTATTTGTATTTCTCTTATACCATTATGAGAATAAATATTGTATTCCTTGTTCTAGTTTATTTAACAAAACCACACCTGTTCTTTGCTCTATTTCTAGTCTAATTCTGCTGTTTGCTTTTAATCAGGCTGATTGTTTGATTGTTCACATTTGTTTGCATCTGGCTTCTTGAAAATGGAACTACTTAGGTCTTTCTTACCATTGTTGTATATTTCATTTATTATGTCTATAATCTTATCAATACCGAAACCATCTAAAGCTGCCAACAATTCCAATTCCATCTGGTCCTGCTGTTTTGTTCAATTTATCCAGTGTTGATTTTACTTCAGATTTGACTGTTTCTGGTCCTTTGCTATTTCTGTGTATTGCATGTTGTCCTCTGATCTATTCATTCCATCACTGAAGTATTTTTTCTTCCTCTATATTTATGTACTTGGACAATTCATTTTCTATCCATATGCCAGGGGTTTGTTTCCAGTAAATTTTCTGGATTCTAATGTCTTTTCTAAATAAATCAAATTTTCCTAGTAGCAAGATGGTTACAGTGGTAATGGTAGGTAAGAGAAGTAATTTATTTTCAATTTTGAATAGAAATTTAATAGACTGAATACATTAATATTGTTTCAAATCTATTATTTATTGCAAAAAGTTAGTATTTCACCCTAATTGAATCTTAATTCTGTGTATGTCAGGCAAACATTAAAACTACTCATCCATATTATACTGACATGACATTGGTTTTCACTATCCATTTTATCAAAGAAATTTAAAACAGAAAAATATAGATTATATTGAAAATCCACTTTCATTAGAACATAAATGAGAAAACTGATATATTTGTAGGGCCTGTTTGCTGGCTAAGTGAGTGGAACTTTCTACCACAAGTGCTACAGGATGGTGTACAAGACTTGCTAAAAGGTCATGATTTTGAATGCTGAGATTTGAAGTTAGGTAAGTGCCCACTTCCATTTGGAAGACTGGTGCAATACAATACTCCTCCTCTCTCCTTGCATCAGTCATTCATATTTAAGACTAAGTCAAAGGAAATCTATTATTAATGTTGAATTTTCAAAACAGGCAGGCATTCTTAAATTGGAAGTCTAATGTGGCACAATTTTTTAACATAAGAAACTAAGCTTATATAATTTACCCACCCCCACGTCATACATGGTGCTATTCAGAAGTTTATGAAATTTGAACAATATGGAAGAACTAAAAGCAATACAGGCTGTTACTGCTACCCTTTGTGAACCAGTGTTAAGCCAGCAGACAAGAGATTACTCTGATGAATATTGTGGAAACAAGGTGTTAGTCTATGTAAAGTTTTTGACATGGTCAAATATTCCAAACTTTGTATTGCATTAAATATAATGGGCACATTTTGTATACAAAATTATTTTTTTAACAAAAAAAAATCTTGCTTGTGAAGGTATCCGTTTGTGGATTGACCAATGATGCAAGAAGGTTGGTAATCAGACATTTGTGTTTACCAAAATGGCTCCATAAATAAGGACACAATAAAATATATGGATATTATCAAGTACAAAATATTGCAAACTGTTTAATATCTTTAGCATGACAAGGTTGCAAATTAGTAAGTTACAATAAAGTGAAATACCAAAATAAACTCATAGTGAAGACATATCTTTATAGTTGGCTAACAGATTGAATATTTAATGCTATAACATTTGTGATCAATAATCTACTTCCCATATTTTATGGGTTGCTATTGGCTAATAAAATAATTCATGCAATCATTGTGTTAGTCATCACAATTTTGACGTGTACATTGCAAGGTGAAATTGAAAATTCAGTGAAAAACTACACATTATATATTAAGACTATATACATATATATATATCTATTCTTTGAATGAGTAATAACAATTTTATCATAACAGAATTGAAGAACAAAATTGATTTTCTTTATACCAGTATGAAATACTTCAAATTAAAAAGTACATAACTGGTCACCACATTATAGATTCAACCTGATTATTCAAAGACTTATTTGGATGAATAATCTCATCTATATTGGTTCCCACATGGTTCAAAATATTTGTTGTTTTCAATAGGTTAATATTGAATTCTACAATCTTTGAGTGTTTATCAAGTATGTGAATAGAGAGATAAATAAGAAGCAAAAGAGACAAACAGAGAAGACATTGGAGATGAGATGGATGGAGAAAAGACAGATGGATAAAGGAAGGAGACAAACTAGAGAGAAATATGGGAAGGAAATAGACAGGAAGAGAGAGAAGATGGGAAAAAGGAGACAGGGAATAAAGATTCTTTTACAGGAAGGAAGAGAGAAGATGGGAAAGAAGGAGACAGGAAGAGAGAAGATGGGAAGCGAAGGAGACAGGAAGAGAGAAGATGGGAAGCGAAGGAGACAGGAAGAGAGAAGATGGGAAGTTTTTAGACAGGAAGAGAGAAGATGGGAAGGAGGAGACAGGAAGAGAAAGATGGGAAGCAAGGAGACAGGAAGATAGAAGATGGGAATTTTTTTTGACAGGAAGAAAGATGGGAAGCGAAGGAGACAGGAAGAGAGAAATGGGAAGAAGGAGACAGGAGAAGAGAGAAGATGGAAAGCCCCCGAAGACAGGAAGAGAGAAGATGGGAAGGAAGGAGACAGGAAGAGAGAATGAAGCGAAGGAGACAGGAAGAGAGAAGATGGGAAGCGAAGGAGACAGGAAGAGAGAAGATGGGAAGCGAAGGAGACAGGAAGAGAGAAGATGGGAAGCGAAGGAGACAGGAAGAGAGAAGATGGGAAGCGAAGGAGACAGGAAGAGAGAAGATGGGAAGCGAAGGAGACAGGAAGAGAGAAGATGGGAAGCGAAGGAGACAGGAAGAGAGAAGATGGGGAAAAAGAAAGATACAAAGAGAGAAGTTGGAGGAAAGAAAGGTACAAAGAGAGAAGATGGGGAGAGAAAGACACAAGAAAGAAAAGGATGGCGGAGACAGAGAAACAGATGGCTAGAAAGGAAGAAATGGATGGAGAGGGGCATAGACAAAAATTATGCAATAAAACTAGAAAGCTGATGATATTAGTTCAAATAATTCACAGACTGAAGACAATGTTTTATCTCAGAATTTCAGCCAAGATCCAACCTGGTTATCACAAATTCTAGGTTTTCCTCTGTAAGGAGGAGGTTGATTTTTTGGTACAAACAATTTTATTTTCATTAGTTTTAAATTTTTGCTCTGATCAGTGTATTTATCCAATTGTAAAAGTCAGGTCCTACCAAAATCAACTTGGCAAATATGTGAGTGTGGCTCAAGTTTTCTGCTAAGAAATGTTTTTCAACAATATGTTCAGTATTTAGTTTTCAAAAATGAGGTTGATGAACTTTTATGCACACCTAATACTAAGAAAGACTCCAAGGAGCTTAATTTTTGTTTTAATTTATGATTCAACCTTTTTAACTTTTTTTTTTTTTTTTTGCAGAAGACTGCTACCAAGCAAAATTAAGAAGGAAGTGATATTTAATGTTTCATTGCATCGACCAAAAGAAAAGATTATTATGTCATTGACATTCTTATGAATTACAATTTATGAATTTTAATTTAGACTAAGGAGACATAAAATTCAGTGAAGCTGAGAAATACTGACAATGGCTTGCAAGATTATCTACTGAATAACAAGCAAATAGAATTCAGTTGTGGGGATGATCAACCTCATTTTAATCATAATCTTACATATAAAGTACAGTGTATGTGAGTGTGTGTGTCCAAGCAACTCCTTCACTCCTACTGGTCAGATTTCAATGATTTATAGCTCAATCAAAAGCCCTAGAAAACTTAGGTGTAGGGAATGATTTTTGTTGAGCTCAGATTCAGGGCTGCCAGATTATAAATATATATTAATATATTATACTAGCCGTTATTGTTGCTTTCGTGGTTGAGGGGAGTAACTCTTATTTTCCTTTTGTATCCAAAATTGCGGCTAGCTTAAAATTTTAAGCTAGCTAAAATTTTAAGGTAGCTTAAAAGCCACCCTATCAGGCGACATTTAAGGTAGCTCCTGTGGAGGACTCTTGGTTTGGCCATCATCACAATAGCTAGGGAGTAGTAGATACAATAGGCATCAATAAACTACAGAAGAACTCAAAATTGATTGCTGTATTTAAGTATTGAATTAATGTTTAAAGTTACTTTTAAAAGTTTAACAATAATTCTTCTGCTGCCACTTAATTTAAAGATGATTTGATGTATGTAGATCCTTAATTTCCATACAAACAATTAATTTTATTTCATGGGTGACAGAACAAGGAACATTTTTATAAGATAAAATTAATATAGTGTAAAGATGGGAAAATAGAAATTAGATTTAATTATACATTCAACATGTGAAGTGTTAGAGAAGCAAAGTAACTAATTAAGTATACCCTGTATTATGGAATCTATATGAATAAATCCGAAATTGGAGCTCAATTCTCCAATGAATTCTGAGATTAAAAAAAAAACAGCTCTATTTTATAGTAGGTATTTACTTGACCCTCCTTGGAGCCAGGTTATAACACATCGTCAGTTTAATGTGGGGAACCTGAGTGATATGCACTTGGGCTAAGGACAAAAATTCATTGGTTGCGAAGGCCTTGGTGTGAGCACCGATCCCTCTCACTGGTGCAATGAGAGGGTGCGGCCTTGAGCAGCTGTTCTCCAGTGCTGGGCACCTCTCAGTATAATTTTCCTCAGTTGTGACTCTGTCCTTCAACAGAGCCACCCCTGAGCACACTCTGCCCAAAGACTGAGGCGCAACTGAGAGATGATAAATAAACATGTTACAAACTACTTTATTGTAATTTACACACTAAAAGCTCAATATCTGTATTATATATATTATCTACTTCTAGGCAATATCACTCTTCAGGTTTAACTAATTTGCAAAAGTTTATTTCATTAATTAGCTGTCCTTCATTACCGTTCTTTTATTCAAGAATTGTTTTGATTTTCAAATCAAAAATAGTTATGTTTAGGAATATTGTTTTATATAATGCAGAAAAGTGTTTGAAATTTGCATTTTACTTGGCCTTCAACAAGTTGGCATCTATTTGTAAAACTTTCCTTAACTATAACAAGTCAATTTATATTTCAAGTAGTGAATATATCTTACTTTGCACTAAGTATTTTTCCTTATTGGTTGATTCACAAAAAAAGTGAAGCAATAGTGAAAGGGAAAAGCCTGCTAGTATTTACTAAGTTATTCTAGCACAGTGTGATATTTGTGGTTTTGTGCCAATCTAAAGTGTCAATAATGACCGTGTCTTGTTATGTAATATTGGCAATCAAACTAGTCTTGCAGACCATTCCTACACAATGAAACAGTTGTAACCTTGTGCAACATAAAGCTTAGTAAATATTTCAGAGACCTTACCATGGAGTAGTGGGTAACAAACATATCTTGCAGGCCTTTATTATTATTATAGTAAATTGAATCCTCACTAAGTGACTCACATTTGTGTCCTTATACTGGAATGAAACCAGATTTGTAATCATTATGGAGTGGTTCTTATCCAGTTATAGTGTCACAGACTTATTCTTGTTGTGAGTTTGATTTGTATTGGATACCTCACATTTGTGGCCTTGTACCCAACTAAGTGAAAACTTAATAGGTGTTGATAGGAATTACAAAAATATATCTGTTTATTGATTCAGGTGAATGCAACTGTGTTTAACAGAAATGGAATCAATAAGCTAAGTTCAAAGTCTAGCATTCATTTTGCCCTCAAAACCATTATGAACCCATCTCCATTTTCATCTAAGAGTAAAATGCAACCTGAATTCTCTAGCCTTGAGTGGCAACCAGTATAGGACAAAAATTACTCTGAATTCAAAACCAGAAGGCTGGGCATGGGGTTAGCAATTCCACCATGTAAAACCTACTTACGACAGAAACTACAGTAGTATCACTTAGTGTATTTGTTGTTGTATATTTTACAGGGACTCTCTTTTTTTTTAAAAAAATCTTTATTAATGGCTTTTAGATTGGTGTTTCTTTTTGCATTGAATTTAACTACAGCAAAACATAAATAAACAAAAGAAAAAAGATATTTTGTTTAATTAAACTAAAACGTAAAATATTCCTTGTTATTTTTATAGAGAAATTTATAGCAAACTCTGAAGATTGGAGCCTTGGTAGTTGAGAATTCATTTTTTGAAAAGTTTTAATCTAAGCATTTTGAGGAAATAAAATATCAATAATGAATTGTTTAGTGAATAATCTTTGAGAACATATGACTTTGAAATGGACAAAAGAAAACTAAAATAATTAGCTTGGATTTGTCATAATATGAAGCATTGTCAATCATTATTAAATAGATTACCCAAGTTGACACAAATGACAGTCTATTTTGTTGATTACTTACAATCATCTCATTTTCATATTAAGTCTTTAAATATATAAATAAATCGCCAGTGCAAGGGAGACAACTGAAAGTTGCAGCTATTACAAATAACCCCGCAACCTGCAAATTGGCTTATTATATAGTAAGCCATTTTATTTTTATCTTATTTTTTATTACTTATCTTATTCTTATCCTCATTTGAAAATTATTTGTATACAATATAGATTGGAATTAAATAACAACTCTCCAGTGAGACTTGAATTTTTCATGAAGTAATCTGCCTGCATGGAGCAGCTGCTTTACAAGATTAGGCCACAATGACAACTGGTTATAATTATGTAATTAAGAATGATGGTCTGAGAATTGCAACAAAATGTCACAGAAATAAGACAAAACAAGAACTGTCTAAAACATAATAAAGAATATAAAGTTACTTAAGTTGTATCAAACAAAGCAATGACATTAGAGAATCAGTGATGTTCTTACTTTAAAAACTACCAATAAAAACTTGATGTTTCAATTTAAATCATTTCTTTCTGAAGAGAAAGAAATTGCTGTAAAATGTTGTGAATCAACCAATAAGGAAGAATACTTAGATAGTGTGTTGACATTTCTTTATGCTTGTTTGAATCTGAATGTTTTTTATGAACTAATCAAGAAAAACCTTGCTTTACTAAAACTCTCTTTAGACAATATGAATCAAAAAACATCAAACGCATCAAAACTAATATATAACTTTTAAATTTAAATATTTAGAAATTGAAAGATTTTAAAACTATTTTTTGTTTTTATAAACATTTTGACCATTTCATCATAAAAAGTAAAATCTTTTATGTTGTTCAAAATCTTTAGTGAATCATGGAATATCAAGTAAAAAATAAATCAAAATCATAGAATCATTTAAAAAAAATATCAACAAACTAAATACAAATACATAAAATATTATCAAAAACTGATATTTGCCAATTAAGTGGCCTGAATAAAAATCAATCTTGTATGGAATTTTTTTGATTAAGTATTAGAATTTCTATTTTTTTTAAAAAAAAACAAAAAAAAAACAAACTTTCTTCATTCTTAACAAAACAAAAGTGTGATTTAGCTAAACAGAAATGTTTGGAACAAAAGCAAAAACAAAGTCCATTCACATCAAGATAAAAATAAACTATGATTATTTTCTGGCATCTAAGACACATGAACAAAAAAAGATGTTTTCTCATTCCAGTGGAAAATATTCAAAAAATATCTGCTGTCTGCAATAATAAAAGGTAAATTCTGGTTTATAGAAGAATCTCATTTTCATGTAAAGAGAGAGTATAGTGAATTGTTTTTTAGTCATTTCATTAGAATGATAATGGTAATATTAGCCTTTACCCTACAAGGAAACATTACTAAGCAGCCAGTACTGTTTTCTGTTGAAATTTATAAAATCTTACTCTTAAAAAAAAACTTTTCAGGAAAACAAGTTTCTCAAGGCCAGTAGTTGTTATCAATCTTTCCAGTATTGATGGGAGTTTTCCTCCTACACACTGCTCCTAGCGTGGAATGTTAACATCTTGATAATGTCATTATTTTCTCTTTGAGTTACATGTGTTAACAATTTTAGTGGTTACTGCTATTGGTAGTCCTCAAGTGATGTGATTCCTGTTATTTAGTACAGTTTTTTGTTTGTGATTCTGTAGCACCATTCTACAAGATTCAAAGAAGGATGGTCTTTGCCAAGACCCTCAAGCTTCACTTGTTCAAAGCCTTTTTTTCATCAGTGGTCATCAGTTTAAATATTTCTAGACGGGTTTGGTGCCATGAATGACATCCATATTATTTAAAAACATGACACAAGTTTTCAGGTTGATGTTTTGGTTTTGTAACAATTTGCGGTCTGTTTGATTTCCTTTTCTCCAATATTTAACTTGTTATTACTGATCCATATGCCAAGGTCTCTGAGGTGATTTGTATTTATTAATTCCACATCCTGAATTTTTATGATGAATTCAGAGTAGGTGCTATCACTGCTTTCATTCCAATTTCCGAAGACTTACAGCCATATCACATTGAAACACTGGTTCTTGTACAAACACCAAAGTTAAGCAATGTCAAGCCTGGTCAGTACCTAAATGGGCAATCACTTGAGTATACCAAGGGCAGTAAGTGTGGATGTGTAGGTGGTGTAATGGATAACAGCATGTAATTGTAAATTGAAGAGCAGAGTTACAATACCATTCCGGTTCATTTTAGTCACTTACATGCAAATACCATTGGGAAAGGTAGAAATCTACCTCTTATCTACCCAGCTATGAGTTACTTAGTACGACTAGTATTAATAAATCATTATTACTTCCAAAATATTTTTACAATCTAAAAATATTTTCTGGTTTTAAATAACCTGCAAAAGGATGATAAGCCATAAAAAAGAAATCAATCAATCAATCAATCTAGTTAGAAACACTGTGTTCTAGATGTCATTAAATATTATTTTGTAGTTTCTTCTTTTTTCTTAATCTCTAAACTAATACTTTATCCCTACTGAATTATCCATTATTTCTATAGTAAACTTAACTTTGGAAAATGACTAATAATTAAAACAATTTCCTAAATTCTATAAAAATTTCCAGAGAGAATTAAATGTACAGAAATTGTCATTTTTATCACCAACTAGAAATACTCATGAGAATTTCAGTTTTCAAATTTGAATTTTCTTAAGAATCATAATTCTTAAATTAATGATTGAATAAGCTTCTTGTGTAATACTTCATGTTCAATCCTGGTTTACAATAAAAGGCAACAGATGTAACCTTTCATTGTGGTCAGCCTGGGATGGATCCTGGTTTGATCAATGGAGTGACCTCTTCGATCCTGACCTGCTTTACCCTACATTGTGATTAATTTGATTATAAGGAGGCCAAGATTGATTTGTTGCAGGTATCTCCGTGTTGGGCTGGTCCAAATTGAGTGAAGTTGTACAATAAAATTGGAGAAAAACAGCACTCAAAATATATATATAAAAATAATTACTATTTTTATATCAATGCTGAATACAAGGGTTCGTTAGTAGTCGTGTTCGCATACAGGTGTTTGCCGACCCAACCCATTCCTAAATCAGACGCAACACTTGGGTAAGCTAGTAAGTTTTGACTTGCAGAGTTAGCGAAATTTGTATTACTGTTTTGGTAAGTTTGGTTCAAGGCTGAAGTCGGAGGTTCTTGTGTTTGGTAGGAGTTGTGGAATCTCTCAGTGACCTCCACTGCTTCCCTTCTCAGCTCTCAAATGTCAACTCACAACTCTGACTTTGAACTGTTTGAATGGCTTTTGTGCATTCATTTTTATGGACTCCAACTAGAAACTGGTGCGTGGCAAGATGTAGGCTTGGTCTTGGTGAATCCCCCTGATTTCCAACAAAAGTCTATTATTTTTGGTCTTGAGTGATTAAATCAATTCATAATTTTGGGGAATTCTCCTTCTCTCGTGGGAGATGACTGCAGGCATTGCTCTGCCTGGCTGCTTCTACTCTGTCTTGTTACCATCTCCCACCATTGCCTTCCAGTGGGTGTGAGCAGCTCCCTCAACCTCCTTAATGTTCCTGCTACCCGTCAGTGGGTGTAGGCAACCCCTCATCCTTCCTTGATGGCTCTTCTGCACCTGTCACCTCTAGCATTCGGTTGGAGACTAATTAAAAAAGAGACACTTTCCCGAGGAAATTTTTGCAACTCCCATTATGACAATTTGTTCAGCCAAAGGTCACCATTCTGTGGGTGTTCAATTTATTGTTTTTCATTCAGACATCCTCCAAAGTGAATTCATTTAGTTTTAACCCAATTCTTCTCATGTCAGATCCAGGTATTGGTTAATGAAGACTGTCAACACTTGCTTTTTCGCACAAACTGAGAATCGCTTTTAGGTGGTCATCTGGTCTATTGTACATATCTCGACTTTCTGGGAACAATTTTATTATCACTATCTTTCCCTATATTGTTTAACTCTTTTCATGCTAAGTTATTCATCATCATCTTGTTTTCATTGATTTTCCAAGTCATTATTATTGTTAATTACCAGCAACCCAAATAGTGTTACACTTGTGAATTCTACAACTATAAAATACTTGTGTAAATTCCCCTGTTACATTGTTAAATATTTGAACTTAACAACTTTAACAAAATATTGCAATAACAACAATAAGTATGAATGCAGGTCATTGTTTAAAGAAGTAAGAGGGTACAAATGAAAAGATTTGAAATTAACAAGGTTTCCTATTTTATTGAAAAAAAAAGAAAATGCTTTCTCCACCTGCACAGAATATGCAACTTACATAACTGAAGAATTGCAGTCACAGTGTATTTTCATGGGCCAATAGTATCTACATTTTATTGAGACACCATCTCGAGAATGGTTGCCAACTAAGATTACAGAACCCAGTTTGTCCTGCTATTTAATCCATAGCTGGGGAGACAAGAGATGGATTCATATTTTCCCCAAGGGTATTTACATGTAAGTAATTGTAACAAACTCAATTTGAATTCAAACTTGTTTAACTGATTTCTCATTCCAAAATACAATCCATTACATCCCATGCACATCAGGATATTTTACTTAAGTGCAAGAAAGTATTATCGCCTCCTCTACCTTCCCTTTCTTTCTTATTATGTATGTTTTATTTTCTTCACTAAAGCCAAACAGCATCTCTGATATAGCATTTTTTTTCTGTCTTTCCTTTCAATCAAAATGGAATGGGCCACTAGTAAAGGCTGGGTGTAATGCATGTGCTGACTGACTTACTAGGTAATAGAGGAACAAGCAGAATTATAACATGATGTTATCATGTAAACATATAGGATCCCTTTAGCCATCAGTTGTTATGTACACATATAGGATCCCTTTAGCTATCAGTTGTTATCATGTACACATATAGGATCCCTTTAGCCACCAGTTGTATGTGCCTAGAAAGTTGTAATGAATTGTTTTTGGCATTGTATGGATGCCACCAGATTCTTGTGAATATATTTGTATCTGTTTAACAGTATAACAAAACAAAAAAACATCTGGTTACTTGTACCATAACAACTGTCTGCCATTGTTACTCACACTGACTTGACTCACCAAATCATGTAGACTGACATCATTTGACCACCAGTTATTTATAAACCTTGGCTTTCATCCAAACAGAAATGGCAGGAGGTGATGTCACAGTGGTAGTGAGTAGTTATTTTCATTCAATTATCCAACTATTTCATTATAAAGGAAAAAGAAAAAAAAGATATTGGCCCAAAATAAAAACAACAAAGATAAAGATACTTGCTGAAAGCACAAGAAACAGTGAAAATACTTTGTCTTAGAATCTGATAACTTCATTGAAATTCTACAGGAAAGTTTATCTAAAAAGGTAACATTTTTGATACTTTCAGGATTTTATGTTTTTTTAAAAACTGGGTCCAATTTTCTTCCACTCAGTGACATTGAATTTAAGTGTGAGTGACAAAAGGGAAAAAGGCAAGTTGTTTGATTGATCAAAAAGGCTGGCAAAAATGGTGAAATAGAAAACAGAAAGAAGAAAAAGGAAATGGGAAAAGTGGTTAAGTGAGGTGCTTTGTTTTACGGTTTTTATTTATCAGTTCAAGAATGGGGAAATACTGCAAACCAATCTGAAATAGAAAAAGAAAAAAAATTGACATTTTTAACTTTTTGTAAATTAAAGAAATACAATTTCCTGGAGAACAAGGATTCTTAATATAGTTATCTTTTTCTATTATTGTGTGTGTATGTGTGTATGTATATATATTATGAGAGTAGATTAATAAGTGTCATCTGACAGCTATTAACTTAATTTTGATCTGAAATTTCCACTGTATAATGCTTGAATAATGTGATGTTATATTAATTAATTAATCATGGAATTAAATTTATTGACAAGGAAAGAGAATACATTAAAAAACATTTGTGGAAAATTATTTTTTTTTCATCATTATCTTGCAAACTTATTAATGTTTGTGATATATATATATATATATATATATATATATATATATATATATATATATATATATATATAAACAGATTTGATTAAAGTCCACAAAAAAATGCTCTGTTCATAATTTTACTTACTTTTTTTTTTGAAGTCTTTACTAAAAGAACCAAAATCAATGATGATATTGAGATCTGAATTGAATATAAAAACTGATACATTCAATACAGAAAAGAACTTGTATATTGTCTCATGTGTTAAAAATATAATGCCATAATGCCAAAATTTAAAAAAAGCAACTAACATCAATAGTTGCTATTTTGCTTCAATTCTTTAATTCCTATGAATTTAAAAATGACTAAATAAAGCTGAAAGTAGTTAGGTGGAAAAATACAGACAAATCTTGTTTACACTAGGTCAATTTTTTTTCATATTCTGACTCTCCAAACTTTCTTTAACATGTATGAATTACCATAAGGTCTTAGGAAAGATAATGGTTTCATGTTTTTTCTATAGTTTTGAATTCAGAATTATCTTTCTCTACAGACTAGCAAAGCTTCTATCTGAAGCCCAAGAAACCCTGTCTACTCTAATATTTAATTTATGGTTGGGAGATAAGAGATAGATTTATGATATTTTCTCAAAGGTGTTATTTATTAGCTCAGACCAGGATTTGAACTTGGCTTTCAGATTCCAATTTCCATGCTGATAATTGTATAAAAAATTGGCTTGTCTATGGTGTTTAATTAAATCTGTATTGATGAAAAATTGCTGCTTAAAAACATGCAATATCAATATCCAGGGAATTTCATCAAGAGAAAAAGAAATTATTTTTGAAGATTATTAAATTATATTTTTTGATCCTTTTTAGAACATTCAAAATTTTGGTTAAAATTTTGTTTTTCTTGCATCACTGGGAGGACCAAAGATTAGTTTAGAAAATTTTAGCATCTTTTTTGTGGTGAAAGATACAATAATTTGGAAATTTTTGCTTAAAAATTAAATAATTGTCAGATTTTAATGAAGCTTTTAAGACTTAGTCACAAATGAATGAATTTAGTTTAGAAATGTTTCTTTTTTTTGTTTTAGAAAATTTTTTTTTATTTTTATTTTATGAAATTTCGACAAATTACTTTTTGTATGGCTTAATGTTTATATTATATGCAGAACTCCTTGGAGAATGTAAATCAATTTTTTTTTTGTAAAACAGGTCACCCAGTTACTGAAAATCTGCTCTAAATCATAAAATAAAAAAATACAATGAAACTAAGACACTATATAATTAGAAAAGCTTTTAATTGCTTTTATGAATAAAATATATTAAGATACTATTGTCTTAAAAAAAAAAAATTTTGAATAATGAATTTTTTTCATTTTTTTTTTTTTTTTTTTTTAATTAGAATAATTTATAAAGTTTTAAATCTTTTTTAAAATTTCTGTATTAATTTATTACCTGTTTGGTGATATTGTTATTAAATTAAAAACTATATTTACTAATCATAAATGGAAAAGGTTATTAAAATTCAGTAAAACAATATTTTTAAAATAATTTTTTTTTTTTTTTATATGTAAAATGTACTGGTTTTTGTAAATACAGATATCCATACACAACATTATTATTTTTAAATAAGATTTTATAACTATAGTAAAATTTAAAAAAAGTAAAAGTACATAAAATTCAATAAAACATTAGATTATTGAAAATAATTTCCTAAAATTTTAATAGATTACTAGATAGTTAAAAATATATAAAAAAAAAAATTACATTTTTTCTCAAAATTTTTTTTATTTTATAGTCAACTGTAAAAAAAATAGATAAACTTTTGCTTATAGTCAAATTGTCAACTTGTCAAATTTAAAAACACCTACTATCATGTTAAAAAATGCATTTCTTGATTAATATTTTAAACTTAAATTAAATATTTTTTTCAAATTCAGATTAATTAAAAAATTAAATCAGTTAATATTCCTCAAATAAAGTTTCAGAAAAGTATATTTTATTTTTGAAAGATTTTTTAATAAAGAAAATTACATTGTGTTGACAGATTTTTAAAAAAATGGTGCTTTAATCAAATTTTTTAGAAAAAAAAAAAAATTCTTTCCAGTCAATTTAAATTAATTTTGAAATACAGCAAAGTGTTTTTGCTTATTGGGAATAATAAAATTTATCTATTAGCTTTTTGCAAAAAACTAAAATAAAAAAAAAAGAAAAATTTTTCATTTTTAAAAAATTAATTTTAAACCCTAAAATTAAATTTTTTTGTGGTTTTCTATAAAAAAATGAGATATTAATATTTTATAAATTAATGATATATATATTTTATAATTGCATTATTAAAAAAAAAAAAAATTCAAAAATTTTTTTATTTGACCTCAAAATCCACTATATAATCAAAATTAATAAAAATTGAAATTTGTTAAATTTTATTGATTGATATATTCAAATACCTCAAAATTTGGAATTTTAAATAAATGAACCTTTTTTAATTTAAATAATCCAACTCATAAAGGAATTTTACCAATTATAGATAAATGAGAAATATGAAATATTTTGGAAGGAAACAAAATTTTTTTATATTAATAAAAAATGGATGATTTTTCAATATTCTTTTGTTAAATTTTTTTTTTTTTTTTTATTTTTTTGACATATCATATCTTTTAAAAAACTAAAAAATTTTTTTTTATTGAAAATAATTAAAAATTTTTTCATCATTTTTTTTTTTTTTTATTCCTGGATTAATTTAATGTTCAAATTATAAAAATTTTTTGAAAATATTTTTTATTTATTTAAAAATTTTATAAGATAGAAAAAAAATTTTTTTCTACAGTGATATTTGAACCATATTTTGATTGAAAATCATTAATTAATTATTTCAATTAAAATGCATCAAAATACTTAAGGGTAACATTTCTGTTTCAGACGTAACAGTTAGCAAGTAAAATGGCAACCAAATTATTGAATAGTAAAACAAAAAATGGTTATGATATAAACTACATTTTTTTAAAACTATTTAAAGTGAATGAAAAAAATTTTTTTTTAAAATAAAAAGAAAAAATTTGAATGACAGGTGGCTCTTTTTTATAGTTCTGGGGTTTGTGATGCAAAAGTGAAAATTAAAACATTTTTTGTTCTTCCATCCAAGGAAAATTTTAATAATGCAAAAAAAAAAAAAAAAAAATTTTAATTTTCTTTGAATTCTACTTTTTTTTTCATGGTTTAAAATAATTTTATTTTTTTTTATTTCTTAAAGGAAAAAAACAAAATTTTTTTTTTACTTCAATTTTTGATTTGAAAAAATTAAACTAATTTTTCTGTGGTATTAACTTGAGAAGATTGTTCAAAAAATTTACAATATCAAGGATTTGTTTTTATGACTTTCATCATTTGGTCAACAAAAATTTAAACCAATTTTTTTTTTTATTTCATGTGGGTTTCCTATTCATTTGAAGGACAATTTTATTTAATAAAAAAATGTTTTCTAAAGAAATATTTACATATTTTTTTTTTAAAAAAAATATTTTCAATATTCTATTGAATATCTGTTTTTTTTTATATTAATATATTTTTTTGAAAAAATCATTAATGATTCAACATAATATGTTTTATGTTAATTTTTTTGTTTTTATAAACAGTAAATTTTTATTGATTTGTTAAAAGTAGGTTTATATAAAACAAATGCTAAACAAATGATCAAAACTAAATTATTCATTTTGGATTCATAATTGTTCTCCAAACTATAAAATAAATAATTTTTGTTTAAAGCATCCAGTTTTTTACCTAATATTCAGTTTTTTTTATTTGAAGGAGTCCAGAAAAATTTATAAATTTCAACAATATTTTTTTTAAAAAATATTTTAATGAAAAAATATGAAATTTTATTAAACTTTAAGAAAATTTCATTTCCTATTTTTAATAATATCCATAATTTTTTATATGCAAAATAATAAAAAGTAATTTTTATAAAAATATTTGAAAATAATAATGAATACTATAATTTAAAATATTTTAAATTTCAAAACATTAATATTTTGATTATTTTCAAAAAATTATATTCATTTTGATAAATGCTGAGTCTGTTTATGACAAATACAAATGTCATTAAATGTCTGAAAATATCATGATTTGTTTGATTAATTGAATATTCAAAAATATAAACCAAAAAATATCTAAAAATTCTCTAATCGATTTT
The DNA here is from genome assembly GCA_903632075.3 of Acanthosepion pharaonis. NCBI lineage: Eukaryota > Metazoa > Mollusca > Cephalopoda > Sepiida > Sepiidae > Acanthosepion > Acanthosepion pharaonis. The sequence goes on along the minus strand of CAHIKZ030001786.1, from coordinate 39,797 downwards.
CTTTTATAAATGTTACATTTTACATTTTTTGAAAATTTTCAAAACATTTTTTTTAAGTAATGAATTTTTTTTCTAAACAGATGACATTTTTTCAACAATGAAAGACTATCAAAATTCAAAATGGAATTCTTTGAAGTTTGTATAAATTTTTAAGATTTTTTTTTTTATTTATTTATATTCAAATAATCAAAAATATAAACCCTTTCTCCTATGAAAAAAAAAAAAAAAATTTTTGGGTAAGATAAAAACTTTATGAAACAGGAAATTAAATAACAAGCAGGCAACTTTCATTGTTTTTTAAAAAAAATTTATTTTAAAAAATTTAAATTTTATAATTATTTTAATAATTTTACAATATCCCATACCCATTTTATATGGAAAAACCTGATTATCCTATCTCTTGCCATTACATATTTTTTGCAATTTTTTGAAAAAAATTTTTAAATCTTCATTCATTATGTCAAAATCATATAAAATTTTAAATACAATGAATTGATTTTAAAATTAATTTTCCTTTTTATAGTGATTTTTAATCATTATTTTTATTTTGATTAATTGAACTCATTAATTTTTCTTAAAATATATTTTATTTTATGACTATTTGATATCATTTTATTTTTTAAAAATGCTTTCTTTTCCAATATTTTTATAATTTTTGTTGATGATAAAATATAAAACCAATAAAATTCCCAAAATTTCCAAACAAATAAATCAAAAATGGCTGAATCTTTCAAATTAAAATTACATATTTGCCAAGAAATTTTTTAATGTCTCCAAAAAAATTTATTGTTTTAGATTTTAAATAAACCATTTTTATATCATAAGTTTTATTAAATTGTGTTCAGTTTTTAAACAAAACAGTTTTCATCATGTCAATGATTGTAAAAAATGAAGTAAAAAGTATTATGATCAAAACAAATTTAGATTGTATTGAAAAAAAATATTCAATTGTAGGTAAATCTGAAAAATTCAGTATAAATGCAGCATAAAATTTTGAAAGTGTTTCTGTGTTTTTTTTTGGTGTCTGCAATAAATTGGATTAGCCAGCCACATAAAAGACATGATATCTTTTAAAAATTTACTCTATTTCTTGGGTTCCGCTAAAAAGTTGAAAAATTTTTACTTTATAATATTTAAAAAAAAAAAAATGATTTAATATGATTATTTATAAATTTTATAAAAAAATTTTAAATTTTTAAAAAAAAAATAAAAATATAAAAAGTTTTCTTTTTTGGATTAAATTGAAATGAATTCAAAAGTTGCAAAAAAAAATCATTTTGGCTTTTAAATTTTTTCCATCCTGAAATTTTTGATTTTCAAAAACATCTGGCAATTTTTTTTTTTTAAATTTTTGAGAAAAACTTGTTTAATAATTTTTCAAAAATTTCTTAATTAAACCTGGATTTTAAAATATCCTGTTTTTCAATAGGTCCCATCTATTTCAAATAATTAACCCCAAAACTGAAATGGCAAAAAAAAAAAATGAAAATAAAAAAAAATATTTTTATAGTAAAAAACACCAGCAATATATTTTTTTAATTTTTTTTTTTCCAATTTTAATATCAATTTTTGTAAATGAAATTACTAATGTTTTGTGAAAAAAATTAGATTTTTAATTATTTTATTTTTTTATTTCAGATGATATTTTAAATAAACAAACAAAAAATATGAAAAAAATAATCTAAATTTAAATGTTTTAATAAAAAAATGAAATGAAAAAAAATGAAAAAAAATGTTTTTTAATAATATAGGAATTTTTCAGATAAAGTTTATTAGAAAAAAGGAATTTTAAAAAAACTGTTTTTCATCTTATTGTTTACATTAGGTAAATTTAATCCATTGAGATTGTTAAAAAAAGAGCATAGTATGATAAAAAAAATGTCAAACTTGATGAAAACAAAATTTTAACATCTAAATGTTTCTACTATTATTAAGAGGAAAGACCAAAGTTTTTTTTTTTATTTATTTTTTAAAATTTTTCCTTCTTTTTAGAACATTCTAAATTTTGATTAAAAAAACCTTTCTTTCTTTGTATCACCAGAACTAGTAAAAATAACATATACAATTTTTAGCACTTTTTTTTTATGACACACATTAATTTGGAAAATATTGCAAAAATATAAATAATTGTTGGATGTTAATGAAACTTTCAGAAACTATTCACAAATGATGGAAATTAGTTTTTTTTTTTTTAAAAGTCATGGCAAAATTTTTTTTTATATTTATTACCCAAAACTAATTTTATGAAAAAACTCTAGAAATTCAGTCATTGTTCAGTTTAGTGATTATATTAGTTAAAAGCACAAGGCTTTGAGGAATGCAAATCATGTTTTTTTTTTTTTTTTTTTTAATTGGGATCCCACCTGAAAATCAGCTCTGAATTGTAACATACAAAAACTCAATAAAACAAAGATATTATTTAATTTCAAATGCTTTTATTTGCTTTTAGTTGTTTTTTATGAATATGGACAATATTTTCTGAAAGCAAAAAATTTTTTTTGATGAAAAATGAATTTTTAATACAATTATTTGTTATTTCTTTAATTATTTTAGATTTTTTACATTTAAGTTGTTAAAATATTATAAAATTAGTTAAAAGCCGCATTCAGTTTTTTAAATGTCCTTATGAAGATATATCTTTTTTTTAGCACATTGTAAATTGTATCATTTTGACTAATCAGAAGACCCACAGTAATTAAGAAATGTAATTTTGTGTTTATAATCGGGCTGTAATTATAAAGTACGGAAGACCAACAAGAATAAAATTAAGTCGTGTTATTTGAGTTAAGCATTGTTCTCCGCTGTTATGGCCTTTATTTTTGCAAAACATGTGTGGAGAAGTTAATTTGAGTTTTCAATTTCAACTGAGAAGGGTACCTACAATTATCTGTATCATCTTATGAAATTTATATGATCTTATTTTTATATTAATCTCAGTTATGACATTTTTCCATAAATGAAATATCAAAATTAATAATAAAATGAATGGAAATACAAATAACACAGTAAAATGTAATAATTTTGCATAAAATTATAGTATTTTATATACACTTCTGATAAAATGTCATAAGAAAGGTACTTATAAATTAATTAGATACCTTTTTTCTTATGAAATTTAATCTCACTCTCAACAGTCCTATTTTAATTTTTTTATAATATATTTTCCATAAAGCATCATAAACGTAAAGGTAAAAGCTAAGTACCAAAAAAAATTAGAGTGCTGAAAGTTTTCCTTAAAAATAATGAGGTAAATAATTTGTTCACTTAAATCTAAATAATTATATCACTTCTATCCTCCTGTATGATAACTTTTCCTCATGTAAGCTGTCAATACGTGATGAAATCATCAATCATCACTTGTTAAGTGACGCAAAATGTTATGACCTGCTTTGTTTATTTTTAAACTACTTTTCAGTGGAGAATGCTTGTTTCAAAATATTTTAGGTAAAGATTATAATTTCTAATGTTCTTAAAATAAGTTTTGAAAAAATTATAATTGATTTTTAAAAGAATTTGAAACTGAGATTTTAATTTTTTTTTTATAAAATGGAAAAAATGGTTGACATGATTGATTATCTGTCAATTTTGCTGACTCAAAAAAAAAAAAATTTTTTTAACAAAACTTTTAGACATGCTAGGAATGATTAAAAGATGTAAAAAAATACCCCCAAAATACTTTGATCTTTCGTCTTAATAATAAACATTTAGACGATAAAATTTTGTTTTCATCAAGTTTAGCATCTTTTTTTTCATGTCATTATAAGTTTTTTTAATGAGAAATGTTAAAATATACTCTTTCTATCCTCTAGACATATCTCTAAAGTTAATATTTTGTTATAAGTTTTCTAGCAGATTTCATATTCAGATTATATTCACTATCTGCTCATATATTGAATACAATATAAAAAATCCAACAATGACTTACTTGCTTCATATATGCTTCTTTTATTTCACATATCACTAAATGCATAGAATAGTAAGTGAAAGTTTTGATGTATTTATTTAATAAATCCCTTCTATGATATTATAAATTAAAATTAACTAGTTACACACAATAGGTAAAGTCATATTAAAACTGTCTATTATAATATTATCAGTAATAAAAAAGCAAGAGAGAAAAACGAAAAAAAAGATTTACTTACTCGTACTTTGAGGCTGGGATCCATCATCCTGAAAGAAACAAGAGCAAGATTCAATTTGGTTTTATTTCAGTAATCTTTTATAACATCTGATTTTTCTTGTATAACCCACTTTTCTGGGAGGTTTTCCCAATTGCAAATCTTTAAAAAGGAAACATCTTTTTCTAATTTCTATAAATGTCTAATGCACACCACTAGAAGATAGGGATTCACAGAAATAATAAGAAATAATTACACAAAGATTTATAAGTTGTATAGACTAACAACCATTGATAATCATAAAAAGGGATACATATAAAAATTTAATATGATTGCAAGTAGATTAGTTTTGCAAGCCTTTCTTTGTTCAATTCATGTTGGGCTTCCCACTATTATGGCATTAAACTATATTATATCATGCTAATGGCAAACACAAAAAGAAAACTGCAGATACTTCTAGACAACATAGTAAAGGAAAGCTAGAAGAAAAGACTAGCCATCAGTTACAAGAAGACAGAATGCATGGTCATTAGCAAGAGAACAAGATGTAAGCTACACATTGGAGATGTCAAAATCAAGCAAGTATAGAAATGTTGGGAAGGGTTATAACAGACTATGGAAAATGTGACATAGATATCTGAAGGTACATTGGAAGAGTGAAAGATGCCATCTAAAAGCTAAACAAAGTATTAAGAAACAGGAAAATTTCATTAGAAATAAATAAGAATGCTGAGCTGCTATATAATATCAATCATCCTATATGATAGTGAATGTGGGTCAATTTCCTAACAGATAATAAGGAGACTTAAAGCAACAGAAATGTGGTTTTACAGAAGGATGCTGAGAATACCACAGACAGAGCATGTGAGCAACAAGGCAGTTTTAAGGAAAATGGAAACAAAAAGGACACTTAGAACCAGAGATAGCTGAAATTCCTGGGACACGTAATGAAGAAAAGTGGCTGGAGAATTTGGCACTCACGAGACAGAGGGAAACAATGAGTAACATACCTAAATGTGTCAATGGATAGTAGAACATGTACTGGAAAGAATAGTACGGGGATAAACCTTGCTTAGGTTGATTGATTGTTTTTTTATGGTTTATTTTCAGGTTATTTAAAGCCATAAAATATTTGTAGATTGTAAGAATTTTTTGAAGATAATGAGGATTTATTGATACAAGTCCTACTAATTAACTCTTAGCTGCAGGAAGGAATAATTTCATGTAAGTGAATATAAAGAACCTGACTAGAATTGGAACTTGGCTTTCACATTTCCAATTCCAAAGTGTTAACCATTACACTACCCACATATCCAAGATTAAAGCACCTATTATTCCCAATCGGTCACCCATCTAGGTACTGACCTTGCTCGACATTGCTTAACTTCAGTGATTGTATGAGAACCAGTGTTTCAATGTGATGTGGTAGTAAGACCCTTGCTTGGTGTTATGAAGGATAGAAAGTTGTGGAGAGCCATAACTGGAGACTGTGCATAAAAGAAGAAATATCTTGTACAAGCAGTATGATGATTACAGGTTATTCTCGCAAGATTCCAACACAACTGTTGTGGCCTTATACCAGGCTAAGCTATGCTTGGAAAATATTTACTGTAGGCATCCAGTTGAGAGAAAAAAAGTTAATATATGCCTAAATGTTAAGTATATTTACAAAGTATACATCTGAGCAAAGAATATATGACATGTGGCCAGTAATATTTTGAATCAGTACCTATAAGATTTACTGGGTGGAACTTGAGCAACTGACAGACAGCTGGGTCAAGTAAGACAGACAAATGATTGTATATGGAAATAAAATCAATAAAAAAAAAGAAATAAGACTGATCCTCATTTGTTATCAGAGAGGGAGGGGAAAGGGAAAAGAAAGAGTAGTAGAGAGATTGGTGGGGGGAAAGGAGACAGAGAGAAGATGGTATAAGAGAGAGAGGAGGAAAATTTAAAACAGAAAGATAAATAAGGAGAGGTAAAAGGAAGCAGAGACAAAGCAGAATAATAGAAAGGAGATAAGGTTTGATAGAAGTGAGAAGAGAGTAAACTTTAAAGAAGAAATCCATCATTTGACTCTCTCCAAGAAGCAGAAATCTGAGCAAATGCTAAGCATTTTTTCTGGGTGGAGGAGAGCCTAAAATCACATACGCAACTAAAATGATTTTAAAATAACAAAATCCATGGAGCTTAACAATAACTTACAACTTTTTCTCAATATTTGTGTAATTTTCAAAAAGGATTTGATCAAATATAGCAAAAACAAATACTTAAGGATATTAGAATATGCAAGAAACTGTTTACTCAAGTTCTGAGACAAAGTATATATTTTTTTAGCTGACACTTATTGTGTTGTTGCTTTAATTCAAGATTTATATGGTTATATAGTCTTATTTAACAAGTTTTTTTAACTTCTTGCATTGTCAAAAGGCCTGTGATCAATTATTTTCATTATTCCATTTTTTCTTCAGACATAAGCTTTATGGTTCTTAAGTTAACATTTTGTGGGATATATTCTTTGACTTTTTGTATTGATTGGTATTAAGTACTTGCAATATAATTAGTTTGATATAACACCAAATATATAAAAATAAGTTTGACAGCACAAATTGTAATAAAATATTCTATTTTCATTGACTGATGCTCTTTTTAGTTAGTAGTAGAAATGTAGTCAGATTTGACGGAGTTAGCTCCTTAACCCTTTCACCAGGGGTCTCTCTTCCCTGTCTATAAATACTCGCTGACCCTTTGCCTCTTCCTCTTTTTCCCTCAGGCCTTTGGGCCGCTACCTTGAGGTAAATCTCTTTTTGCCTCAGGCCTTCGGCCTTATACCACCTCACAGATGTGAACATTCACAGATACAGTGTTTCCCAAATGCTGGGAACACGCTAAGAACAATACACGTATGTATGAACACTCACCACAACACAACACACACATATAATATTCACCACACACACTCTGTCCATGTAACTTGTAACCTTTCTTGTTATTAATACATATATTTGTTTACATATATTTATCGGTCTTGTGTTTGTTTTTCTTTGGACTTAATTAAAGTCCAATTTTCTCATGTAGTTGGACCGGCTAGCAGGAAAATCTTAACTCCTGTGTGTTCATCTACTCATGCTCAACATTGTCGACCCGGTTTCCTACATAATGGTGACTTCCTGATGCAATTGATCTTTCAGCTCCTGCTAAAACACACAGGATGATATATATGTACAAACTCACATTTACAAACTTTCCCAAAAAGAGAGCCAGATAGGAAAAACATCGAAAAAAACTTCTTTTCGTACTCTACGCATGTCGTACACTATTAACGAAAGAACTTTTATACAGCAACATAAATTTGTGATTAAACTGATGAAAGTACAAAAATCACAATTTTAATTCACTACAACAGGTCTACAAAACAATTTTCTCCTGTGCTGCAAAAAGAAGTTTCAACACATGGAAATCACGGAAGCCTTAATCGCCGCTAAAGAACCACAATTACTACTATGAGACGAGCTTTAGAACTCTTTCCCCACTGGTTTATATTTACTTGACCCTTTCTTTCTCTCGGCGAAGTTTGACCTAATTTCATCTGGCAGACATGCTTACGGCTTACCAAACAGAAAACGCAACGCCATTTTCTACTAACTAACACTCTCTTCTTCTGGACTGAAATAGATAAAGTGTGAACCAAACCACTAAAGGCAATTCACTGTCCTTTATTTTCAAACAACTTCTACAGTATTTTCTACCGCATAGCATTCTGACATGGAAGCAACACTCAAGTTTCACTGGAATGAACGTACAATTTTCTCTGGACAACTCACTGCTCCATTATATGCGATGCAACATCATTGAGGATTTGCATGCACGTAATTTGTCGCTACTAATATTGCAAATTTCGCAGTCTTTCAATACATGCTACTGATCATAGCATTCGCATCTTGTTCCATCCTGAAACTCAAAAAGCGTGCACATACATTTTTCCTACACCACGTGGCGACATTTTCACGCCACTGCTTGCTTACCATGCTTCAAACTTTTTTTCGGACGACTCACTGTTTTGGAAAGCATTTTCAACGCATCTTTCACATAAAATTTGCTGTAAAGATTTACTACATAATCACTAATGAGCAAATTTTAATTTTCAACCTCGCCATGACATTGCAATTCAACATCACCTATACAAATTCGACTCACAGAATTACGCACATTTTTGGCAATTAAGCTAGCTTCTCAATCTCTTGAACAAATTTTGGCGATTCTTCTCAAACACACATTTGGCAATCTAATTCAACACGACGTCAGTTGATAACAAATCCACGCTTTCATTACAGCGATAACACATCCACTCACATTGTGCTACACACCGCACATATTTCAGAAGTCCAATGCAGTCTTAAAAGGCAACTCACCGTCCTTTATATCCTTCTGCAATGACACAACTCAAACAAACAAACCGAGAATTGGCGAGAACGATGTTCAATCGACAATACCAGCAAATTCTCTCAAACATGCATTTGACACTCGGTAGAAATTCATCTCAAATTCATGACTATGCTGCTTCTATTAACTTTTGTGCGCCAATTTTATCCACGCATACCATACCAACAACCTCGTTTTTCAAACAAAACTACGACCAGGCCAGCAAACAGGTTGCCGGGACGACAAAGCCAATTCAACATGAAGCATTGGAAAAAGGACAAATTTTGATAGCAAACGCAGACCACTACCGACGTTTTTTTACAGGATGTTCCCCGACTGACTCACTAGAGAAATACACAGCACACTGATGACAACACCAGATTTCGTCGAATCACGCATATCAACTACACTTCTGACACATTTTCTTTTCAGCTGACAAGGACAATATTCAAAACTTTCATGAACCCTTTTTCTTACATATTAAAAGTTTTCATTTCCTACAACTTTTAATCTGAGGTGGGGTATTGTTGGAGTTAGCTCCTCCTTAGCTCCTTAACCCTTTCACCAGGGGTCTCTCTTCCCTGTCTATAAATACTCGCTGACCCTTCGCCTCTTCCTTTTTCCCTCAGGCCTTTGGGCCGCCACCTCGAGGTAAATCTCTTTTTGCCTCAGGCCTTCGGCCTTATACCACCTCACAGATGTGAACACTCACAGATACAGTGTTTCCCAAATGCTGGGAACACGCTAAGAACAATACACGTACGTACGAACACTCACCACAACACAACACACACATATAATATTCACCACACACATTCTGTCCATGTAACTGTCCATATAACATGTAACCTTTCTTGTTATTAATAGATATATTTGTTTACATATATTTATCGGTCTTGTGTTTGTTTTTCTTTGCCTTCTTTGGACTTAATTAAAGTCCAATTTTCTCATGTAGTTGGACTGGCTAGCAGGAAAATCTTAACTCATGTGTGTTTATCTACTTATACTCAACATCGCCGACACAGTCCGCTACAGATTACAACTTCTGTCATTTTGGTTGAAGTCTTTTGTTTTATTCAAAATATTGTGAAAGACAGAATAAGAATTCAAACAAGAGATGAGATTTATTATTTAATCAAACAAGGAACTCATTTCATCTGGCCATCACTTAGAAAGGTGGCATTGTTTTAGTACCTCTTTCAATCTTTGCAGCTGCTGACTGAATGTCCCTGCTTCTACTTGCTTATCATCTTCCTATAGTCATGTAATCTTGCTGGATACTTAAAATTCTGTGACCAGATTACTTGTTTTGTTTTTATTTAAAATGTTACATTCATGTGGACTCCAATGACTTAGTATAGTATAGCATAATGAAGACACTCTATTGAATAGATTACAGTCTTTTGTTAGTATCAACAGATGGAAGCAGAATTTACTTTCTGGCTGATTCCTCTCATCATAAACATATTAATGGATTCAGAGTGTGTTGAATTCAATATACATATATGAATTTTATTTTCATTTAAAGATTGTCAACTATGGAAGTCTGAATTCATTGTACTTGTTTTACCAATTCTTATAAACATGTAGATGTTCAAGACCTTTTCATTTTCAGCTTGAGAAGTGACCAAACTTAAAACCAACTTTTGATATACCAACAGTTCAGAAAAGATTACAGTCAATGCTTTGGGTTCTATATGTAAAATGGAGGATACTTTGTCTATTTTGGGGAATATCTTCCAGAGTCTCCACTTCAGTGTTATCTCTAATGGATTCTTGAGGTATATCCATTGTGCATAAAGTATTGCCCATATCTGATCTACTTGAACCCTGCACTATGTTTTTGCCTGGCTTTCTCAAATTTGATAATCTATGAAATGATGGTAACTTGATCAAATCACACATTCCCCAGCAGCCTGGGACACTTGTAGGGATATGCCTGCCTCATGAAAACATACAATGACATTCTTAAGTCACATAAGTTGTGTAATTTGCCAAAGAGATAGCATTTCTTCTTCATTGCTATATCCTCTAGTGACTACCATGCCACTTACCTTGAACTTCAAAACCTGTCTTCTGGAATTTTCTCCTTTATTGTCTTGAAGAACTGATAATCTACTATATAGACAATGTTTCATTAGAAATTCTGATGTAAATCCTCCAATTACACTATGGAGAATGTATTTGGATGAAAACAGTAATTGGTTTACCTTCATTTCAATTTTCCACCTATTCTAATTTCTCTAATGCCACTTTCATTGTCTGGACTAGTCTTTTTGCTGGTTTGTTTCATGATAGATTGTAAGGTGCAGATGTTACATGTATTATTCGGTTGGGAGTAAAATGATTTAAATTTACTTCTAATAAAGCCTGTCATATTGTCTGTCATAAGCATATTGGGTAATCCATTTGTTGCAAATATCTTGCAGGGCTTTTCTATCATAGGTTAGCTCCCATTTAATTTGATATATGGATGGCCATCTGCAATCAGGAACCACAAGTTTTTTGTTAGACCAGATATGAAATAAAAATTTAATCTTTCATATTAATCATCAAAGTCCATTCCATTTTTAATTGTTCTCTCAAGTATTGGGTCACCATTTTAAATTATAGTTCAAACTTTTCTCCTTAAATGATACTTTAACATTGATATTTCTGGCAGCACAATCTGCAGTGAAGCCAATATTATATATAAGCAAATAAAGATGTTCAAGAAATTGCATCTGTGAGAATCAGGTCTAGAGGCTTTTTATGAACATATTTTGACTGTGGGATCAACCAGTCCACTTTGGCTTCACTACAAAAAGACACTTCTTTGCAGAGCATGTGTCTGGGTTATCTCAGCCAATCACATAAAAGTATACAAATAAACAAAAAGTTAAGAGTCAATAATTTAAAACATGTTTGTGCCAGTTCAAATTCAAAATAGCTAAAAGAAGCAGGTTGAATTTCTACAAGAGAAGTGTTTCCAATCTTTCTTGTTTGCATGTTGATACTAATACAAAACTCAGTTGGACTGATATTTTAATTGAGAAGAGGAAAAAGAAGAAAATATTACTTTTTAAAGGCTGGATGCCATATAGACTTGAATAAGGTCTGAAAGATGTATCAACTGAAATGCTGTGTTGAAAACAAAGATGAGAAAAGTCTGAATATCAGTAAGGAACAGCTGTTTTATGTATGAGAAATGTTTGAATAAAGAAAAATAACTGCACCCTTGAAAAAGTAAGGAAGCGGAAGGGTTGATATTCTCAGATGAAAGAAGAAAAACTTAATACTGACACAGATGGTTTCAAATAAACATGGGAGACTATTAATAGAATTTCAAACAATATTAGCTGAGGTGAGGGAGGAATAAAGAAAAAAAAATGAATGCCAGAGAAAGTAAAAGATGCAAACAGACAATAAATGACAACACAACAAAGCATTAAAAAATAAAGAATTAATAAAGAAATCAATGCTTGTTTGTTATTTTAAACAGTTTGCCAGGTGCAAAGAATTTAAAATTGAACTTTAAGCAAACTTCCCAACCATTCTTTTTTTAAAATCCTTCTTGATAAGTAAATAAGTTTGTCATAAAAAACATGTTTGATTTATTTTAGGAAACAAAATTGAACAGAGCAGCTTTGCTTTTTATATTACTACATTCATCATCATCATAACTACTACTACTACTACTACTCTCAGCAGCATTTCCATGTTCAGACCAGATATAAAGATGTTATGTGTGGAGATCAAATGTCGTCAGAAATCTTCAGTATTTTTACAGACTATAAGAACTGTCATAATCTGAACAATATTTATGCATTCTCAAATTTTCTTTTTATCCTATTTTTGACTTCAATATTTTTGGTATGTATCCAGGTATTCCATATATTATAGGCTTGATTTTAATTTTCAGTTTTCTCACTTCTTGGACAAGGTCCAGATAAGTTTCCAATATTTCATTTTCTTTTTTTTTTTCCTTCTTCAACCTGCTGAAACTGCTATGTCTATGTTCAGGTAGATTTTTTTTCTTTTCTTGCTTGAATAGGGTGGGCAATCAAAGTTACAGAATTTTATTTTATTCTTTTCTCTCCCATCCCCAGATTCTGGTTTGTGCTGATACACCTTGTTTATGTGGTCACAACCAAATCATTTGTTACTTGGCCATGTCTCTTTTCATATACTTTTTCAGCTCGCTTGTCACATTCACTTGTAATGTATTTTTTAGGCCTAGTCTCTTTCTGCACAACATTAAAATTGGTGTGTGTGTGTGTGTGTGTTTCATCAATTTTTCTTTTGGTGAGGGCAACAACATCCACATCATTATGATTGCTAACTCAAAACTAGCTAAATTTGGAAAGGAGGAATTAATATATTAAGGGACAACAACATCACATGGATCTGATATTCTCACATTGTGATAGAGAACTAACAAAGCCTGGTGATATAATGAGTTATTGTTGGGGCACGCTGGGTCGAGGTTAATGAATCAAACTCCCCTAACTTATCTTCTAATGAAAGCCCAATGCCCCCCCACCCAAGTAATTTTGATGCTATCACAACAGTAGTTGTATGAACATATTTATCATGTCATAAAATACTAGCATAGTACCTATCAAAAATTACAGAATTATTTATGTATGAATCTGTAATGCTGCCTAAGATCAGTTTAGTATCTGTGTACTCTGATATGCTTTGTCAGAAGTCATATACACACTATATATTTGATCAGGTTGTAATCAGTTCTGTTTAACTTTTCAATTTAATATGTTGAACAAGTTTTAAGGAAGTTCAGCCTTTAACTGATATTTATCATATATATTATATATACACACATGTGTATGTGTGTGTGTGTAATTATTATTTTAATTTGATAAATTAAATACATATTTATTTTAAATAACAGATGGTCTTGATTTAATTGTTTTTTTTTAAATTTAATTCTGAGCTAATACCCATTACATTTCCCAACACACATGTATCCTTTATATCTACAAGCTTTCCTTTCACACCCAAACTCCAACACATGTACCAACTAAAAATAATGTTTTTTTTACTAATAAGAATTAAAACAAATTTCAAAACAAATGTATGTATGTATTTGGTTGTAATGAAAGTTTTGTCCAATTTTTTTACAGGATATTTTGAACAGGATTTAATGTATCTCATTTTTTAACTGAAATTTACCCATGTCAAGATGACTAATATATTTCATTTTCTATCAGATTCTGTGAAAATTATTTAAATCTGTTACAAAAAAGAACTAAAAAAAATGAACACAAAACGATCAGCTTTAAAAAGGACTTGTAACTGGAAAAACTGAATGAAAAAGAATGTTAACAACAAATACTTTTTCATGCCCAACCCAGTTCTGCAGAATCAGAATCAACGTTGAGTTTAAGCAAGCGAATGAGCCAATTGGAGTAAAGTGCCATGCAGATTTAAATTTTTCCCACTTGTGACGAATGCAGCTATCGATTTTTTTTGCATGCTAGTTAACATTCGTGTCAGTCAGCTGTTGGCTCTCACACTGGCCAATAGAATCTTCCTGCCTATTCATGGCAGCCAGCTATTGGCTCTCACTCTGGCCAGTAGAAAATGGCTGCAAACTACATGAAAACTGCTGTAGAAGCATGAAAAAATTGATTATTTCCACTATCGATTGGAGTTGGGAAATGCAAAGTTGGTCTTGGCCTTCCACTAACTTGGAGCATGTACATGTAAATTTTGGTGCAAATCCGTCGAAAATTGCAGCCATGCATTTGTTACACACACACACACATCCTGCCTTTTATAGATAGAGATAGAAAACATTCAACTAAAAAAAAAAGTTTTCTAGGAAGCTATAAAAATGGCTGCAATTTTGAAATTGATACAGTAGAAAAGTTAACAAAATTAATGTTGAAAGATTGATGAAGGTTATAGAATGTCAAAAACTAAACCCATGTTAACATGTAAAAAATAATAAAATAATTTATTCAGGTATATGGAATAGGTGTTAATCAAATATAGTCTATATTTTTTTTTTAGAACAGTATACTTTGAAATTTACTAATATATATATACTAATAGCAGTAAGTGTCCTAAAATATATTTAAAATTTTTCTGATGCTAAACTCTGTACAAAATTAAAAATTTATTCCTTTGGCTGCAGGACATTATTTAAGTCACAGAACTATGACTAATGTTTTAAAGAATCCCTTTCTATTTATTTCTTAAAGTTTGTTCTCTGCTTTTAGTGATTACAATTAAATCTATAATAAATTTATATTACATTCATTATATAAATAAAAGAACAATGATTAAACCAACCTATCATATCAATATTATTACCATTATAAGATATTATATAATGCCAATAAAATGATTTATTATCAGAAAATATTGCAGTAATTATATTAAAATTGTCACATTTAATTGTTATCAGTGTTTAAATAGATTTTTATGAGAATACTGGCTTTAAATTAAAATTATAAAAAAGTTATCTTTATTGATTCAAAGCAACATTTTTCTTATCAATAAATTGGTTCATGGATTTTCCAGATAGTTGGGTCAGTCTGCCATGAAAATATGATTGTTTCTATAAAGATTTGTTCTAGGAGTTGGGTGAGAGGAGGAACTGACCTTTTACGAACATATTTTTAATGCTGCCAATATCAGGAAGAGGAGGCTGTTAAGAATGGAAATAACAGACATAGAACTTTCCAAATCAAATTGTTCAGAAAAAAAAAAATAATTGGGCAAATACATTCTCAACCATTATTATTCTCTTTCTTTTTAACACTCTCAGCTTTTGCTTTAAGATTTTAATAGAGAAAAAAAATAAAAAGGATTTTTTTTTTTTTGTTTAATCATTTAAACATCTTTTAAAATTTTACCTTCTTTAGAGAACATATATATATATAAAAAAAAAAAAAAAAGTTTTACAAAAGCCAAACATTAGAAAAAAAAATTACAGAAGTAACAATTGAAATTTTTTTTAATTTCAGCTAAACAATTTATATAGGAAGTTAACTCATATATGGACATTTATTGATCCAATAAGCAATTTTAAAAATGTTATTAATTTTAATGTTAAAAATGTTATTAATTTTAATTATTTCAATAAAATTGAAAAGAATATTAATATAATTGAAAGTTAAGTTTTTAAATAATACTATTGTTAATGGGATAGCAATTTTTTCGTATAACTTAGCAGATAAAAAAAATGTTTTTTTTTAGTGAACAGGATTTTAAATATAAGAGATTTGCCTAGTGATGAAAAAAAAAAAAAAACGCATTTTGTAAATATTTATTTTTAACAATCTTCTTCCCTGACACTGTACTTATAAACCAAATACTTCCCCATTAATCTCATACATAAAAAAACATTATGCAATGAAATTTCAGATCATCAAAATTCAGCTAATAATTGTTTCTCAGACTATGGACTTATTAATCGGTTTAAGTTCAATCACTAGTTTAGGCATTTTACCACTGGGTCAGTGGTAAAAAAGCATCACATGGAAAAATAACTGATAGAAGATGAACCATGTACCCCTGTGAATTGAATTAAAAATTTTGTTTGAAATTTCCACTAGGTGACTGAAAATAACAAATATCTGAAGAAACTAGAGGCTACAATGGATGAGATATTCCAGCTGTAACAAGATGTTATTCTGATCAGCTTAAGGTAGCAGGGATTTTCTTCCAGATCCAGGTCCTCACTGATCAATCGTGTTTTTTTTTCAGTGTAGCAGAAAAAAAAAGCCTGGCTAATTACAGGCTATTTATGTCTCCTATACTGATTGTCACTCATGGCTATAGGACCTAAGTCCCAGTCTGTTCTGCTATTTAACCCATAGCAGGTTAGAGGAAGAAACAGATTCATACTTTTCCAAGAGTATAGTTGCCTTAAGTTTATGTAACAAACTTAATTTTCTTTTGAACTTGGCTTTCCGATTCCTCAATCCAAGTTACTATCCATTACTCTATGTGCCTCTACAAATAGATTAATGCATAATAATAATAACTTATCATCCAAGAAATTCAGACATAAATGATATTTGCAAAAATTTTGAATTCTTCATGCAAGAATGCATTAACCTTCATATCATGTCAAAGCAATGAATTGTTTGATAAAAGATTATAAAAAATGTCAAGATGTTTAATTACCTGGTCACTAGATGTTTCTCTTGGAGAGGAAGGGCTCTTATCTTCAGCCTCTGTTAAACAAGACAAAGAAAAAAATTATATTTAATTATTTAAATTGATAATAAGAACAACAGAATTTAAAATAAAATGATTAAAAATAAGTTAAATGATATTTAATATTTTTTTCTGGAAGAAAGAAAAATACATACAAGACAATTATATTTGACTGCATATAACAACTTATTATTTTGTCTCTATTTCTGAGATGAGGTATTATTTGCATTATTTACACTGTTTGGACTTTGTTTTAATATTCATGACATTTTGGCCATTATATGCTCTGGTCTTCGTCAGGTGATTGAAATTTTGATCTGAACCTTTTATTTTGTCCACTGGGATTTTTTTCAAGTTCCATGAAATGATTCTGGGACATCAGAAAGATGCATGACATGTTTTACTAGAACAATCTACCCTGGTGGGTGAAATAAAGGGTTTAGATTTACAGTCAAAATGAAAATCTGTAAAGAATATAATGGCTGAAAATATTGTGAATATGGCAACAAAAAAAAAAACAACAGTCGTTACAATGTGTAAATAACTTATTTATGTTTAATATTCCACTATTTTGAAGTTATGCTTATTAGTCTATGGTGTTTGGGCAAACATTAACCTATCAGATATGTCACATCTAGTCCAGTTTTCTTATATATTTTGAGATTTTTGATAAAATCCAAAAACAAATTTGCAATGTTATTGGTCCTGACATAATATCTGGACTTCAGTAACTTTCCTATTGCCATAGGTTGATTCTACACTTGAACAGGTTAAGACTGTTGAGGCGATTGGGGAAACATCCTCTTGGGTGTCTGTTTCATAGGGCATTGGTGTGTGGGAAGAAAGCTGTTTTGAGTGGAACTTCATGCCAATGGAATATGGAGGGAATGTGGGTGGTTTTCTACTATGTAAGTGGCCTAAATATGTCCTAGCCATGGAGGTTAAACCAGGTGGAACCAAAAATTAGTTCATCCAAGCACTTTCCATGATAGTAGCAATAGAGCAGTGAGAGACTTGCTAAATTCCACCCGTGAGAGGGAGGTTGAGGGTTGAAAATTAATTCTTCTCCAACAAGGGCTTGGAGACACTTTTGAAATATCAAAACTGTAAAGTGAGGTCTTGGAAGCTCCAGCTCAAATATGGCAATGGTACTCCATACTTGGCCTGATCTGGCTCTTATAAAAGGTAGAGGATAGCATGAGGAATCAGGTACTTACTGGAGCGGCACAGAGAGCAGATCATTTTAACTGCATCTTTAGTGATGAATTGTATATAGGAGTTCCAACTGAGGTCAGGTGTGAGTTTGAGGCCCAATATCCTCTCAAGGTACAGGGTCTCCTTGAAACAGACATCCATTTATTGTTGCTGGCTGTGGTTTCAAGTCAGATCAGTGGTGATGGACTGTAACCAGTTTGGTCTTAGAGGTATTGAATGTAACCAATTACAGTTTTTTTTAAATACTGAGAAGTCCATGTTAGAACAGAAGAGAGGTTAGCTATAAGACAAAATTCTATTATAAGAGTTTTTTATCTTGTACTTCTCAAGCTTGGGAAATCTCTTCCAACTTCTTGCTTTCCAGTCAACTTTGATCTTTAAAAATTGAAATGCAATGTCAATTGTAATCTTTTGTAATCTTAATTCCTGTTCTTTTATTCTCTCTCTCATAATTATTTTTTTTTTTCTCATATTCTCTCACACTCAGCAACCACTTGTGTATTAATGGCTTTATTGCCTTGCTTGGGGTGAAATGACTAAGAAAAGTAATATGGCAATAATACCTGAAGCAAAATGAAGTGTGAGTAAAATGAGATGCAATGTAATTAAACACTATTTACATCATTCAGACTATTGTTCTCATCTTTGTTGTCATATTTATTACAACGTTTTGGCCGTTGTATGCTCCGGCCTTCTTCAGGTGGCTGGAATGTCGAAATGAACCCTTTGAGGGTCCTTGAGGACACATGGCACAGTGGATAAAGGCGTTAGATCCAGTGACAGGATTCAAAGAATGTGAGTTCAATACCTGGTTAAGACGGTGGAGAAATTGGAGAGGGAATTACCAGGAGATAACTCATAACTGACATCCATTAGACATGGCACATGGAACTAGAACAGTCTACCCCAGTGAAGCTTTTTTAAAGGTTTGACATTCCAACCACCTGAAGAAGGCCGGAGCGTACAATGGCCGAAATGTTGTAATAAATATGGCAACAAAGATGAAGACAATAGTCCGAATAATGTAAATAGTGTACATAATACCTCATCTCAGAAATATAGACAGTTAGTGTAATTGTAGGATAAAAAACCCAACCAGTAGAATTAAGAGATTATGCAATGAAATGTTAGATGAGGTGTCATGTAAAGGTAGAGTTATATACAGAGTGAACATCCAGCAACTGTGGGCCCAGGTGAGATCACAATACTAAAATATTTAAAGAAAACCAGAAGTGGATGACATTTTGAAGAATTACAAGTGAATATAAGGAATTAAGACTTTATCTAAAAACATTAAGCTGCAGTATAAACAGATTTGGGTGGTGGATGAATATGATTTTTTTTTTGTAAGATTCATAGTTTACTGTATTTTATGGTTCAATTATTGTTCAAGCAATTTTGTTATATATTATTTATAAATAGCTTTTTTTTAATCATTTCATCCCAAGTAAGGTAATAAAGCCACTAAAGATTCAAGAGAGTGAAAAGCCCTGAGAAAAATGTTGAGTAAAAAAAAAGGACATTAAAGACCAAATTCAAGGAGACAGAATATGACAGTTGACATTGTATTTAAATTTTTTGAAAGAGTTGCCAGGAAAACAAGAAACCAAAAAAATATTCCACAGGTAGGAAGTACGAGAAAAGAAACTAGCACAGAACTTATGGTTACATCAAGCAATTTCAGCAAAAAATGAAGAAACCTAGCTGCCAATCTAGTACTGCACTTAAAATTTGTGAAGTAGAGCTACGAAAGAGGAAAGCTCATTAGAACAATTAGCATGAAAATATTTATAGAAAAGGCAGAGGGAAGCTATATTATGGCTTAAATTCATAAAGTCTAGGTACCAAACAGAAAAGCTCATCAGAACAATTACCATGAAAATATTTATAGAAAAGGCAGAGGGAAGCTATATTATGGCTTAAATTCATAAAGTCTAGGTACCAAAGAGGAAAGCTCATCAGAACAATTAGCATGAAAATATTTATAGAAAAGGCAGAGGGAAGCTATATTATGGCTTAAATTCATAAAGTCTAGGTACCAAAGAGAAAAGCTCATCAGAACAATTAGCATGAAAATATTTATAGAAAAGGCAGAGGGAAGCTATATTATGGCTTAAATTCATAAAGTCTAGGTACCAAAAAGAAAAGCTCATCAGAACAATTTCCATGAAAATATTTATAGAAAAGGCAGAGGGAAGCTATATTATGGCTTAAATTCATAAAGTCTAGGTACCAAACAGAAAAGCTCATCAGAACAATTACCATGAAAATATTTATAGAAAAGGCAGAGGGAAGCTATATTATGGCTTAAATTCATAAAGTCTAGGTACCAAAGAGGAAAGCTCATCAGAACAATTAGCATGAAAATATTTATAGAAAAGGCAGAGGGAAGCTATATTATGGCTTAAATTCATAAAGTCTAGGTACCAAAGAGGAAAGCTCATCAGGACAATTAGCATGAAAATATTTATAGAAAAGGCAGAGGGAATCTATATAATGGCAATGGAAAAGTGTCAGGTCAGAGCCTATGTCATTGCAGATTCTTCTCAGGTTTTTACTGAAAAATGGCAATTGTTGAATTTGAAAATGTTTATCCTTTATTTCTCAGGGTTTGAAAGCTAGTGACAGATCTACAAGCTAATTATGGTGGATTCAAAACTACGATAGACCATGATAGCTGTCACATTACAAAGTGTGGAATTCAGAAGCACAGCTTAATCTAGACTACAACAATAAGGCACCTAGTGAAGATCAAATGCATAAGCAATCATTTAGGGCATCATTTAAATATAAACATGTTTTTCTTTTTAAATTTTATGACTGTATTTCTGATTCATTAAGAAGTATTTAATTAATTTTCAGGTAATAGAAAAAACTGTTATTGACAAAGTGTATATTTGTCTACTTTTAGGGATACGAGGAAGAAAGAAGGAATTGGTTTTGGCTTTAGTTCTAACACATTTCAAGTGGACATAATGCCATGTATTCCTTAAAAAAAAATGAAAAAAAACAAACTTTTTTATCTCTCAGTCATGTCTATTTCAATCGCTATTTTCATTCAAAATATCAAAGTAGTTTTAAATATATTTAGTTTGTTTTCTATCAATAAACAGAAAGGTAATTTATAACAAACAGTTTTTCTTTTAGTCATACAAAATGTTGTTCAAGAGAAAGTGGGATATTTTAAAATACATCATCAAACCAACTTCATAATATGATCTTTGTACTTCTGCCTAACATCATTCCTCTTGGTTGGCTTTTCTCTCTCTGAAGTTGGTGGGTTAGTATTATAGAACAGAAATTCAATAAGCTGTTCAAGGAAATAAGGGTCACAGCTGTCAATCAGATAGAAGCCTTTCATGCTACTGTTTCAATCCTCTTACTATACAAAGACTTAATGCAAAGATGCATTTCTCTGAAAAGGAAGGCTTGGTAGTTGAGGTAGTTGTGTATTTCTCATTAGCATCAGTTGTCAGAGTAAAAGCCAGACTCTACATGCTAATTTTCAAGGTAAACATGTCCACCATAATTAGAAAACTGATGTAATAGACTTTTCCTACTCTTATTTATGCATATTTAGCTCTGTGTTGAACTAAATTCAGAATAACAAATAGAATTTAAGACTTGATTTTTGATGCAAAAATAAAACAAAATAGCAAATTTTTTCTATTTCTTGAACTGTACTATTTCAGCTTTATGATAATAGAGTTTTAGATGCCACATAAATCTTGTGTATATGTGAGACAAGAGAGAAGCAATGTGGATCTGCTAGTTATTTTGGAAAAGGCCCCCAGAACAAAATATAGGTTACAGCTGATAAGTGTGGACAACTCCTGGAACTATTATACATATGTTAATTTTGGCACAAAGGCAGGTGGCAAGAATATTGTGTTGTCCCATAGAGAAAACCTATCTACCTTGAAAATCAGCATTTGAAATCTTAGGCTTCAACACAATGAAATGCAACAATCTCTAGTCAATCATCAGACTTATATATTAGTATCTATAAAACTTTCTTCAAATAAACTTTATCCTCAAAAGAATTGAATACTTTTCAGAAGTAACTGTTCTTTCCCCTATATTGATTGGCAATCTAGTTATTTAAAGATGTGACCTTCCTGTAACATTGATGAGTTCAAAAGTAGATCTATCTTCCCTGAAGAGGTAGGAAAATTTTGGCTCACAGCCACATTATATTTGGCAAATGAATTTACTGCATACCATACAGAAATGCTTACTAGCTAAAACTCTTTATTGGTCTTATATAGTTGACTGAATTAAAATCTGCTTAAATGATTTATGTTTCAATATTACCAATTTAAGAAATTAATCAAATGTATTTAATTAATCAACAAAAAGATTAATCCATCATTTTTTATTTTTTAAGAATAATTTCATTTAACCCTTTAGCATTCAACACTTGCTTGTAAATATTGGCTCCCAAAGTATCACTATTTGCATGGTTTCCTATATTAGTTGGGATGATGTAATCACATATTATAAGCAGAGGATACATGGGGCAGGTTAGAGCAGGTTAAACACTGAGAGCTGATATTTACAGTGTGGGTTGAATGCTAGAAGCTTAAATATTATTTCTTATTAAATTTTATTAAAAATTTGAAAGAACAATTACTGTACATATGTAAACTATAATAGTCTTCTTATAATCATTCAGATCTTGTCTAAATTTCTTACATAAAGCATTATTGTTAACTAATTCTAGTGTCTTTGTTCATTTTCTGCTCTTTCTGAATCTACCAAGAGAAGGTAAGTTGTCATGGAAATTGTCAAGTTATACTTGATGACATAGCAGGTGATGAACTACTTCTTTTGAAATTGTTGCAGGTGAATTTTTTACTGAAGGAGATGTAGATGATTGAAAAATTGTAACTGTAGGCCAAGAAATATGATTTAGATCTTGAATATAAAGTTTATCAACTAGCTTTCCAAGATCTAATAAAAGATGAAATACTTAGAACTTTAAAAATAAACTGTAATGTCCTTATGTCCTTCCAAGGAGTTGCACATCATGGCAAGTGTATGATTCAGTGGCAAAGCTAAGGATTAAAGGTTACTATGCCTCTTATTGCTTCCTAACTGATATTTATCAATAAGCAGACATAATTCTTTGAATAAAAAAAAAAATCAGTGATGTACAACAAGTTTCAAGGAAGAAAGAAAACAATGAATTTAAAAAAATTCTTCCTTATTCACTTTCTTTTATCGCATTAATGTTGGATTTGGCGGGGTATATTTTGTCATGCAATTTTATTCTAGTGGAAAAAACAAAAAAAAAATCTACATTTTTTGTTTTTGTACAATATAAAAAAAAAATTTTTGTGGTTGTTCAAAAAGAAATAATTTAAATAATGAAAATAGTACAAATCAAGCAGAAAGAGTAAAAGAAAAAAAAGAAAAAGTAATTCTTTAGATTTCACTTTCTTATTTTCTCTGTAATAATGGATGATGTTCAACTGGAATCATATTGAGAAAACAAACATTTCAAAGAATCTTAGCTCATTCTTAAACAAACAACAGCACCAACCAAACTTCTAATTTAAAATTATTGTTAGAAATCACATAAAAGTTTTCAAAACTCAGCTTATGTTAAAGATCTGTTTTATGGTTCATTATCTAACCTCATTTTTATCCCAAAGAACTGGTAAAGGCTGTTTTTGAAAATAACTATGGCTGATCGTGTATGCTTGTGTGAGACGTATTCTTTCTCTTTTGGATATTGTTTTAATATTTCTTTTCTGTGCCAAACAAAATAATGTGAACAAGATTTATTTTTAGATTGCCACAGCTTGATGTCTATTTTCTATGAAGAAGAATATTGGCAATATTAACCAGGGCTGTTGAAAAAAAATCTGAGACAATTTGGGATGAAGTTGAAGTCTGTTGGAATGAAATAGTTCCAACTTATGTCAAAGAGGTCTTCTAGAATGTCATTCATATTTGAGCATTTTAGCATAAGTCAAGATGGAAAATATTTTGTGCCAGTCTATGACACAGAACTAACATGTTATTACTAAATAATAGATATTTGTTTTCTATGAAGCAATAGAAATGTAGAGGAATCAAAATTAAAGGTCGATTGCATTGTCCTGTTTTTAACAATTGTTATTTACTTTGGGTTCTTTTATTAATGCTTAGAAAGTCATGATAGTCTAATAGATAATGATTGTCATTGTTAATTATGCTTTTGTGTATAATTTTGTATATTATTGTAGTGAACTACTTCAGAAGGCAAAGAGGCCTTGGGTTGCATATATTTTTTGCAATGTTATAATAAAATAACCTACCTCCAGCATGACCAGAGATTTGAAAGAGCCTCATGTATAAAATTATTATGGTGGCTTTGTATGTTACTGTTGTAACCTAGGAAAAAGTTACGGAATAAGAATAACCAAAATGAAAGTTGGAAATGGAATGAAAATATTTATAACAGGAACAGCATAAGAGATTCGCCAGCGGTGTGTAGTAAGTAATCAACTGCTAGTAGTGAGCTAGAAGTGAATTATGGTAAAACCCAAGTGAATTCTAGTGAATCTAACATAGTGTATTCCACTGTATTTATAAGGATTGGGTTAGTTACATATTTAAAAAAGCTAGATCTTGGAGTAATATACTCTCTTGCAAGATTATCTTTGTGCATATGCAAATTTTGGCTGTCAATGATACATAAAAATGGAAAGAACAAGGTGACAAGGGAAGAAAATAATAGTTGACTGTTGTATTGAACTGGTTACATGTGTTGTGGACAGTGAGTAAGAAGAAATTGGTTGCGAGGAAAAGTTTAAAGCTTTTTTTTGCCACAATTATGAATAAAGATCTTCAAAAAAATAAAATAAACTTACCTTGGGATTGTTCAGGAGAATTATTCTGTGAAAAAAATAAAAATAAATAAGCAAAAAAATAAACAGAAATAAAGATTAAATACAATTAATTAAACAATTCCCAGACAACATCAATTTTGATGATTCAGAAAAATTCTAATCAACTTGTGAAATTCTTGATGTCTAAATTTGATTAAAATTGCTCCCAGCTATTTGTATTTTTAATGAATTTGGAATTATAATGAAGAACATTAACCCCTTTAGTACAAGTTGTACAAATTTAATATGGTGACCTTGGAACCTAGTTATTGCTGGACGACTAGGAATGCAAGAATAAAAAAAGTTAGATCCTAAGGAAACTGTATATATAATCCTATTGTCTTAGCAAACTTATTAAACTATTTAATGCAGTTCATTTTAGAAAATCTTTTTTGATAATATGGAAAATAGAAAGGAAAAATATTTTAAACATTTAAAAAACATTTGTAATAAATGCAAATTATTTGTTTGCTTATATGTTTTTAATTGATTGGATTAAAAATAATTTATAAAATTTGGCAAAAATAAAATCAATATTTAATTTTATGCTAAAATAATTATTCCAAGTTGTTGAATTTAGAATTTTTTTGAATTTCAAATTGTGGTTAAATTTTTAAAAATCACATTCAGTTTAAAGTGTCATTTTATAAACTCCTGAATTAGGGTTAAAATCAATGTTTGAAACAAAATGAAAGAATTTTAATGGCAGATCCATAAACAAATAGTGTCAGATTTAAAACCTGGGAGTTGCTAGACTACAAAGTCATAGATTAGGATAAAATAGAGGCCATGAAGCACATGGTTCAATCACTTTGGGGCTGTAAAGGAAATAAATACAAAACAAAACCTGTCCTTAAAAACATGCTTATACAAAGAGTTCCAGCCAGTAGTCTTGTACTTTTTGTAGTTATATTTATAGCACCAGGCAAGTGAATATTGCTGATCATGAAACTCTTAAAAAAAATGAAAAATTGTTCTATACTAAATCTAAGTGCTCCATTTTTTAAAGTAATAAATTTACTGTTAAACCCAAATGGTATTAATAGCTAAGATACTGTTAATTCCAAATAGTAATTTCTTCTAAAGCCGTAGTTCTCAACTGTTTTTGACCAATTCACTCTTTTCACCATATGTGAGAATGTCATTCCACCCTTTCCAAAATTGTCCAACTCAAAAAGTGCATTCCAAATAATATGCATAGATCATTGAAAAATCTTCATTCTTTTCTATATTAGTACAGTTACATAGATCATTTTTTTTATAGGAGTTTTCTTAAAATTAATAGTAATAGAATATGTTCATGGATTTTTAAACTTGAATACATGTACAGTAATTTGTTCTAATTTATAACTAATTATTAAATGAATAAACATACTTCAGTAAAAAACAGTTCAATAAAAAGTCAGGGTATTTAAATCAATTTTATTCTGATGATGATTGCAGCCAATGAGAAACTTGAAATCTACCAAAATCATTCAGGAAAAGCCTACTGATGTCTGAAGCACAAGGTATTACAGATTTACATTTCGCTTTTTTTGCTTATGTATTTTTTTCAGATTTAAGCCAGATTTCAAACTTTTTTCTTTATCTTTTTTTTCTTTTTTTTAAAAATCACACAGAAATTGAAAATTTATCAGTAAAGAAATAAAATAGGTATGATAACTAAAGGAAATATCTCCGTAATGTTCTTTTATGTTTGGTGACATTTGTATACATAGTGCTTTCTGGCAGCTTTGTGACTCTGCTGAAGACAGTGGGGAAAAAACCAATATTTTTTCGGTTCTCCATAAATGGATTATCTCCTCATTAATGAGCACAGGATAAAATCAGCTTGCTGGTTTTTTTTTTGTTTTGTTACAAAACCAAAAAAAAGTTGATTTATTTATTTTTCACATAAATTCATAAATGATTAAAAGAAGTTGGCTAATGAAGAGGTATTAAGTTGCATGGAGAAGAGAATAAGTGAATTAAATTCAAATCCTGTGTTTGCATAACATTTATTTTTCCCTAAAGAATTTGTGAAAGGCATGGAAATCTGTAGATTTTCTTGATATCATATTATAAAGGTTAAGAGCAAAAAGTGCAGATTGTTCGAGGATTCTTCCCTTGTTGCATGTCACTTGGAAAGATTGCTATTGCGAAATAATTCCCTATGCCCTGAAGAAAAGTTATACAGCATCTGGATGAGCTCCTTCATCAACACAACCCATAAACCATGTAATTCTCATGTTATTTGCAGAATAACTACGTTTTGCTTTAGAGATACTCTGAAAGACTTGTCCAGCATGGTGCCATGAATAATCTTGTAAATTATGGGACTAATTCATGTCATATGACTACCATTTATGCCATAAGTAAAAAGATACATTCTAAAAAATTGACTTTTAAAAATTTTGTTTTATCTGCTAGGTTCTCTAAAGTAATTAATAAGCAGATATTTTCTATATTTATTAAATATAAACAAAAAACAAAAAAATAGAGAATATTCACTATGTGAAATTCAAAGTTATTGTTTGAAATAGGGTTGAATGTGTTGATTATAACATCATAGAACTTAGACAATAAAAGCACATTAGTTAAAAAAAAATCAATGAAAACATCAATTGCTAATAATAAAGTCAAAGATTATAATATATATATATGTGTGTGTGTGTGTGGACATAGAAATAAGCATGTTGATTTCTATGTCCACATTGTCTACATTTATAAACACAATCTTTGATGTTAAGCACTCTTTCCTATAAATATAGCAAATTTACTCAGAACTGTTACTTTGTGTAATCAACTCCTGAGAGGATTCTTCCCTAATAACTACAATTTTTGTCTCTTCAGGTCCAGGGTCAACCAATATCTATCTTACACATCCTCATAATATGCATTTCTTACTACCCCTTCCACCTCCTTACAACAATCTTGTGTAGTAATCCCTTTACAGTGAGTAACTCTTCAACTTGTATTGGATGAACTAATAGCATAAAAAATTTAAAAAAACTTAGTGTTCAGTAAAAGTTTTTATCTAAAAGCAGTTTTTATTGATCAGTGATAAATGTGGAATCCTTTTTTCCTGAAGTTTCAATGAAATACTTGTCAAGAGAAAGCTCTCCCGGAGACATTTTCTTCATTTTAGAAAATTGTGATTTTCTTGTAATATTCTTTCATTTTTTTTTTTTTTTTTTTTTTACTAACGTTCTATTGGTATATATGCAAATAAACAAACAAACAAACAACTCAAAATATACCACAGTTTTACTGGAAAATCTTGTAGATTACTTCTGAAATTTTATTAGAAATCAGTTTTAAAATTTTTAAATTGATAGTAATGGACAAATTTGAATTCTCATCATGATTCCAAGAATTATTAAAGACTAGTATCCTCATCTTTGTTGTCTTTGAAGTTTTGGAGAATTTCTGAAAATTATTTGCAGTTCTGAAATAAAGTATTGTCATTATTCTTTGTTGATTTGATAATGACATTTTGTTGAGTGTGGTTGTTGTTTTTTTTCAGGTGTATGACACTTTCAGTGATCTTTATAACTTTCTAGATGGACAGTCAAACAAATACATTGATTTACACCTGGATTAGATAATACGAATTAGCTATAGAAAAGAATATGCTGTTGAATCAGCATTAGCAACATTGCAGCTTTCATAATAGCATGCTTTGAAATATAGCCCAAGCACAAACCTACCAAAATATATATGGGATAGAGGGATTGAAGTGTATAGTTAGCTAATAAATTAAATTTTAGTTACCTTAAAACTTGTAAAATAAATTAAATCTAGAAAAACTTGAATAGAATCACTCAATAATTTTTTATTTTGCAAGTTTTTACCTTTTTTTTTGCTCACTTAAAAAAATAATTTAAAGAGAAGAAACAATTCATAGTGCTTGGATTTTGGGATTGTTGCAATTAGAGTAAAGATGAAAAGTTGCAAAAAAAACAAAACAAATAAACAAAACATTAACAAGAGAGATTCTATTAAATGATCTTTGAAAATTGCTGCATAATTTAATGTATGTTAGGAAGGCTGGTGTGCTCTCTGGTCAAAACACAGAGACTCAAACAACAAAGATGAGGAGACTAGTTGGAATAGTCAATCAAACAAAAATGTAATTGTTAAATTCAAGAAAATTTTTCTGCAACTGATATTTTCTTTAACTCCTTTACTCCTTTATCCATGCTGCAAAAAACATCATATTTTGCTAAGGCCTGACTATTATTATTAGAAAGTTTTCATATATATATAAGTCTTTAAATATATTTTTGCCAATCATTATTGTTGTATTTTGCATTTACATAGTGTTTGGAGTTTTTACTTTTTGTTTTTGTAAACAATTTGTCATTGTCATAAAGATATCACCATCTAGCATCAGTAGTGTGAAGGAGATAACTCTATTGCAGTGATTGATTTATTTCTTTTTTTATGGATTATCAACCATTGCAGGTTATTTAAAGCCAGAAAAATATTTTTAGATTGTAAGAATTTTTGGGGTAGAAATAATTTTGGAATTGGATCTAGGCTCTCTGATTTCCAATTCATGTCATCCATTGCACCACCTATATTCTCAAGTATTCACCCATCTAGGTACTGACAAGGGTTGACATTGCTTAACTTCAGTGATCATACAAGAACTAGTGTTTCAATGTGTTATGGCTGTGAGTCTCTAGTACAGTGAAAACACATTACAAACAATGAAAAACAACTTGGCATATTGTATATATTAATCATGAGTATTGGCAGAATAAAACCAAGAGGCTTTCTCAGAATGTCATTGAGGGTCTTTATGAAAAAAAAAAAAACAAAAGAAAAAACACCATTGATTGTTCTATCATTACTGATTACAATTAAGAAAACCATTGGTTAAAATAGAAAGAAAAATAACTTGATCTTTAATTACATTGCAACATGACTAATCAAAAAAAATTCATGGCACACGAGTTTATAAGTCTACATTAATTACTGGGTCATCATATAAGTAATGTTCAAATTTAGAAAAAATTTGAAAAATTCATGTTAATTAGAATTTATTTAATAACATAAGTTCCATTGTTACCACTCACTTCCTTCCAATGATTGAAAAGTTTTTGGTTAACTAAAAGGATGCAGAGAAATAATTTCCACCTCTTCATGTGATTTTACTAATTCAAAGTCTTTAAACTAATAACAATCTTTGTTTCTCTCTCATATATATATATATATATATATATATATATATATATATGATGAAGTTTTCATTTATTAATCAAACAGATTTTATTACCTAAATGTTATTTCTAATGGATACTTGTATTTGAGAAGACAAGCTATTTATTTTCTTCTATTTTTGAGAAATCTTATTAAAGAAAGAGTATGCACTAAAGAGTCAGAGAAAAATCTGTGTTTAAAGGGACTTTTGCATGTCTATCAACGAGAGGTCTAAAGCTCATTGGATTTAATGATGGTATCCCCTAGTGGGATGCAGGTTCAAATACTGCTGGAGAATGCATATTTTTCTTTAATAAAATGTCTAAAATATTCAGGCCAATAGATGAAAATAAATGAATACACCATTTAATAAATAAATGGAAGATCAGATCTACTCAAATATGAGTATCTAATAAAAATAATATTTCAGTAATATATATATATATATATATATATATATATAGTGAATGATAGGTAAATTGTCGCCATTTTATATTTTTATTTTCACACATGCACATTGTTTTTGATTTTTTTTACTGTACATCAGTAGGATTAGTTGGGCACCATCTGTGAGAAAAAGAGCACTATGACACAATTCACTCTGCCAGAAATTTGGAAATGGCATGCTGTATTACTTGGCATTCACACTGGAAGCTCCAATACAAAGATTTCAGAGTGCTTGGATGTCAATTTGAGGACAGTGCAGAGGATTCAAAAATGTTGTGTCTAATGGTGATTACGAAGGTGTTTGAAGTGATCAATAGTGAGGGTGACATTATACCTCCATTCATCATTCCAAAGGGCCTCAGATTCAACACAACACAGAGACCTACATCAAGTGCCTTTAGGAGGTAGTGCTGCCCTGGGTCAACAGGGTGGCTGCTGGAAGACCCTATGTCTAGCAAAAGAACTCTGCATCATGCCACACAAACAGGAGAACCCCGTCATGGCTGTCAAACAATATCTGTGACCACATCACCCCTTACATCTGGTCACTTAACATCTGGAGGCCATGACACTTTATCTATCGCATCGTTTGTGTGTGTGTGTGTGTGTGTGTATATATATATATATATATATATATATATATATATATGTGTGGCTGAGTGTCCAGAATTTGACTTCTTGATGTTATTGGTCTGAAGTAGGTGATCCTAGCATGCAGCACCTTTGGAAAGTGCCTGAAAAATGTATCACAGGTTGGCCCAAGCCTTGTAAGTGAAATTGGGTAGACAGATCCCTTGAGAGTTGCCGGTGGTTGTGCTAGCACAAAGTCACAAGTTGTAGTTATTGAGGGTTTGTGTGTGCTAGCCTTGTTCAGATTGCTGATCATGCTAGATAATGTGCTCTCTTCCAGAAACTGTAACTAAGGTCCACTCAGCATAGATACAATATAATCCACATGTAGGTTCTGTGGGTATTGAACAAACACAAATGTACCTGAACAGGTGTTTGCAATGGGAATTAGCTAGCTGCTCTAGTAGCCTGGCATCCTCATATTCAGTTGGCTTTTTATATATATATATATATATATATATATATATATATATATATATATATATATATATATATATACACACACACACACACTAACAAGTACAATATATAAAATAGAATTATATTTCATGGCTTATTCAACTTGCAGTTACATGTGCATAGTTTGTTTGTGGGTGGTTGTGCAATTGTTAGGCGGGTGAAAAGGACAAGGAACCTTATGCAAGTCTTGAAAAACAATAAAATATAAGTATTTTTTATACATTGTATTTTTGTATATTGTTTTGTATATATTTTTTATATTTTACATTGAACATAGTGTTTTTTGATTACTTGTTATATAAAATCATATATCTCACACAGGCAAAATCTCTACACGTAAAAATAAATTAGAGTTTGATTTTTCAACAGTTAAAACCTTTCTTAGGTTAGCATTTATGCACTTAAAAGTATTAATGGCTCTTATAGCTTCTCATCTATAAAGTGAATCATTCGTATAATTACAAACATAAAAATAACTGGATTATTTGTATCTGTTTCATTTGCATCATTTCTATCTCTACTGAATATTTAAAAATCAATAGTTTCAGGAAGTTTAACAAATCAATATGATTTGGAAAAAATATATATGACTAATCCAACTAATTGGCTGTTCTCTTAAAATATAATAAAATTCAAAGAAAATGAAAGTGATGGTTAAAATAAAAATAAATGAACAATTAAAGTGATGATAATATTGGCATGTTTCAAAATTCTTTTTGGAAAAAAAGACAAGAAAAACAGTTTGTAAAAAATCAAAACTGATAATTCTAAACTTTAAAGCAACGGTTGCCTTGTTAAAATAAAATTTGAAGAAAACATTCAATTTAGTTCTTTTAAATGAGTTTACTGTATCAATAGAATTTGAAAAATAAATGAAACAAAAGTCACTAATTCAAATATTAGTAACAATTAAAACATTTTTTGCAAAAGTAAATTTGGTATTTGAACATTAATTTCACCTTAAATTACAACAGCAAAACATTGTTGTAAAAGATACATTTGTTTGCCTACCTCTACATTAGAATCACAGCAGGGTGACATGATTTTTATCTATTTCCTTTAGTGTCATATGAAACCAACAACTAAACAACGTGACATTTGCTCTTATACTATACTGTTATAAAATTGATGTTTTTTTTTTTAAAATTAAATTAAATAAATAAATAATAAAAAATAGCTCAGCAAAACAAGAAATGGCTTGAAGCTGAATGAAACCTCACAAGTTTCATTTTTTTTTTTTTTTTTTTTTCCATAAGAAATTTTCAACTTTTATATTTCTAAAGTTGCTAACTTAGCCCGATGTTTCTTTTTCTATGTGCCATGTCCATTCGGGACATAGGTGATCATGGCTCTCTAAAACTTCCTATCCCTTATGACTTTTAACAGTTTGTCTCCCTTTGCTAAATTTCCTGCCTCCTGTTCTGCCATCCATTCACACAAGCTCATCAAGTGGCTTGTTGCCTTCCCTTATATCAATATGCCCTGTGAGGAATAAGTTTTCTAGGCCCGCCTTTATATGTTTAAAGAACTTCAGTAATCTTTTCTGGATTCTGAGTATAAGTTTTCTTTCTGTTGCCATTTTCTTCAAGACTTCCTTGTTGTTTACTTACTCCATCCACAGTATTTTCATTATTCTTCTGTAGAAGCATATTTTTAGCTGCCTCTAGTTTTCTCATCTGTGGGAAGATTGTCCAGCATCCACTGTCATATTCTTATATAGCTTGACAATGTTGGATAGATAACATAGAAACAAAGAATAGAGTGTTGGATTGTTAACAAAATTTTTCTGTTTCTCAGCACACTGCTGCTGGAATGCTTCATTTGCTAGTTCTATGCATGTTTAGATCTGCATTGCATTTTACATCCTCTGTTAAAAACACTACACACAACTGATAATTCAAATTTCTGCACCTATTTGATTTTGTTATATCCAATTTATATTTCACATCTTGGGCTTTTTCTCATGCTGATGACCATACTTTTTTTTGTCTTCTTGTAGTTGATGGTTAGTCCTTATTTTCTCACTTATCGTCTGGCATCCTGTCCAGGAGGTCCTGTAATTTTCTTTCTGAATCGGACTTCAACACAGTGTCATCTGTACATCTTAAATTGTTAAGATGGTGCCCACCGATAATAAATCCTGGTAGCATTTTCTGTTCCCTTAGGATAGCACCACTGTAGTGGTTGAATAAATCTGGGGAAAAGACACATCCTTGTCTTATGCCCTGCCCCCACCTTTTTGTTCCATTTTCTATCTGTATGCAGGCAGTTTCCTCCCAGTATAAGTTTTGAATTATTCTAACATATTTTCCAAATAAATCCTTGTGCTATACTTTGCCAAATGTTTTCAAGTAATCTATAAAAGATAAACCCAATTAAGCCTAACTCAAAAAAAGAGGAGACACTATTTAAGAAAGTTACAGCAAACATTGCACAGAAAACTTAATAATCAGTTTTTCTTTTTGTCAGACATTGTCTGAAAAAACAATTCAAGTTTATTAAATTATTTTCAAAAAT
Source organism: Acanthosepion pharaonis (assembly GCA_903632075.3). Lineage (NCBI taxonomy): Eukaryota > Metazoa > Mollusca > Cephalopoda > Sepiida > Sepiidae > Acanthosepion > Acanthosepion pharaonis. Next base: position 5,749 of record CAHIKZ030001786.1, on the reverse strand, counting down.
ATTCTAATTACAGTAAACAGATATTAAACCATGTAAACAATATTAAATTTGTTGATATGTGCTTATAAACAAAAATTGCTTTGATGGTTTTTAATTAAAAATCTTTTTATGCTCACTAACATAACTTTTTACCAAATAGAAGGATCAAATGCATAATCTGTATAGAAGGAAAGATTTTTTTTTTAATATTAACTTGATATTTGCCATCGCATAAATGCAAAATTTCTAGTAAAAACAACCAATTTCAGGTAATGTTCTCTGATGCAGATGAGACTAACCAAATCACAAAGAAAAATGATTCTATACTTTTTTCTTTTTTTAAATAAACAAAGACAAAAATTAATTTCATTTATCATTTTTTATTTATTTATTTTTTTTTGATAAGCCAAATTTTTAAAATCCACACTTGTCTGACATATATTTTTCAAAAGTATACAGTTTCTTTCAGTATCCTCACCAACCAGCAACATTCCCTACTTTTTAGCCCGACCAAGAAGAGATACCCCCACCAAAAAAATTCTGATGTTTAGTCATTTGGTTAGATTTTGGAAGTGAGTTAAGCCAAAAATTTTTCAGGGTCTGTTATATTATGTTTATGAAAATGTTTCCAATGAAAATGTTTTTAGCAAGAAAAACAAAACAATCTCTATTTTCCAAAAAAGGAATGCTGTAAACTCTTGTATTCACCTAATACTTGAACGTTATTCTGGAGTGGATAGTGTGATCCCTCCTCTCTCCAGGGGTTTCTACTTAATGCGCCTGCAGCCATTTTACTGTTTTAATGTTGGTTGCTACCTGAGGAAAACAAAAACAGATTTTTTTCTATCTTTCTATACAGATCTGTAATCTGTCTGTAAGGAAATTACTGAAGTCTTTGTCTTCTCCTTCTTCGTAGTCGTAGTCTTCTCTGCTCAGTCTTACACCGCAGTCGACACCGAAACGAACAACATGTGTGACTTTCGCTCAACTGGACAACTCCCTCATTTACCCTTGCAAACACTCAGCTTTTATGCTGGTGAGGCATACACTTATGTAAATGAATATGGGCCTTACTCCCAGTCTGGTCACGCACGCACACTGCCATTTTTGTGTCCGCCGCCATGACGTTTGCCTCATCAAACGTTCACTCATACATTTGTTATAAGATCATACACCTGTAGAATGTATAGGGTGGTGAGACTCTTTTGTGATAGTCATGTGAATTATTCACTCTCTGACTTTATATTTTTAGTTGACAAAGATATTTTATTTTACTTTTTGACTTTGACAAAGCAGTAAGTAGAATTGAGTAGTTGCTTCTAATGAAGTAATGATGTTGGTTGGACATGTGTGCAAGAGGAAAAATGTCTTTTTACACTCTACACCACAGAACTGAAAATGGATTAGAGTTAACAGGTTAGGGTAGATATTGAAGTCAATCTCAAAAAAGGAATATATATGAATGATTAATAACAATAGAAATACTTTATGTAACACTGAAAGGTGCATTGACATTACTTGGTAGAGATGCATTATTAAGCATTCATCAAAAGTTATTTATCAAAAAGAGATTATATTTGCTGAGATACCTGTGTATAGATGAAAGTTTACTTGTGTTTCAAGTTGTTTTCAATGAGATGTGTGTAGCAATTTGTGTGACTATAATGTTCAGACAGTTGCTGCAGATTTAGTTTCAAGTATGGTGAAACAATTGGATGGTAGCATTTGAGAAGTCAGTCTTGGTATTCATTCTACTAGTTGACTGGCAAAGAATTGAGTCTGTCCAAAACATGAACAGTCATGTGCATTAGCATATGTGACACTGTGTCATTGTCACTGGAATTGGCTGAACTGAACAAGCACATGTGACCTGAGTGTGTACTTAGATAACACAGGAGCTGATATTATCTTAAACTGACTGTTTATTGTTTATAAGTTGGATTGAGAAAAGTTGGTTTGATTTTAATTTCTAAATTATTTCAATAAATAATTTTTGGTTCGAATTGATTGGTCTGATATTAAATTTGGAGTTGGGATTGAAATATTACAAAAATGTTTGGGCAACTTGGTGCTAATTTACACTCTGCCAAAATTAACCTGGTCATTTGGAATTGGAAGTGATTAAAAATGTAACAAAATTAGCTGCTTCTAGATTCAATAGTCTTTCAGCATCAGAAGTAATAAATTCTGGTTATCTCTTTAAGAAAGCTATTGTGGACAAAGCTTTGGAAAATGAATCAAATATTATGATGACAATAAAAATAACATGATCAATTGTCCAAATAACTCTTTTTAATGATAATGACTTCTTGAAATTAGAGAAGTTACTAAATGCATGCTATATAAAATCCCTCCTCATTTGTTTACATTTAATATGACTATATTATTGAGTTTTTCTTTTTGGTTCAGTGGTTATTTTTTTCCTTTATTACTTATCTCTCAAATATTTATGTTCTCATATATTTAATGATAATTTTATACTTTTATTAGTTTTATTCTTTTCTTATTGATTCATTTCTATTATTGTCAAATCAAAGTGGTATATTTGATTATGAACTTTTCACTCCGACATCCATTATAAAATATATATGGTAGTTACTTGTTATTGCATAGAGGGATTACTTGTTTCAATGATCCTAAGAGCAAAGCTGTCTGGAGGTTCAACTTCTGTAGGGTCACCCATGATGGTAAGGTCAAAGAGAAAGAACAAGACTAAATATGGCCAATCCCTGAAGACCCCAATGGCAAAATAAGCAATCTACGCAATCTCGATGGCCAAATTGGTGGAAGAGGGCAGTGCCATTTGAGCTGGTGTAACCAAGCAGACCTTGACAGACCAAGTATCCGACAGCCCTATACAACCAGGTTTGCCAGATTTTGCCTGTCTCAATCCCATTTGAGCTGTGAAGAAGGCACTTCTGCCAAAGTTTGTGGGCTTCTCTGTTACACAGAGTTGTCCACCAAAATCAAATTCATGCAAATGACATTGTCAAACTCTTTTTGATTTACAGGCATCTCTGCCACCACTACCAGGGGAGAGAAAGAGAATAGGACGAGAGGATGATGATCCCAATACTTGAATGCAAGTGGGTACTAACCCCCATAGACTAAATACAAACACTATAGAAGAGTATAAAGTATGGGTAAAACTTCTCACTTTCCCTCATAGAGAGATTGAAAAGAAAAAGGGAGTCTTGCATGCTATCAAAAAAATTTTACAATGTATTCATATAAATATAGAATTTATAAAGAATAATTTCAGAAGTCTGAAAAACTCTTTGTAATAATGACTTCTCAAAATTAGAAATTGTATCTTTGAGAATGATAAAATATTTCCACTTATATTTTTTAACATTTAATTTATAAAATGTAACAGATTCTCCTTTTTCTGCAGGCTTTTAATATTTGTTATATCAAGGTGGCATCAGAAATTTTTTGGACTGTATGCGCAATGTTTGTATTCTTTAATGTAAATGTGTGCATATAACTAACACTCATTAGTACCCAACCAACTGAGTCAGGCCACCAATAAGCTTCATGCTATATACTCAAGTTTGCTTATTATCTGATGTTGTTAAGGTGTTGAAACAGTTCTACAATGTTTAGGATGATTGACAAATTTGAGGAACTTGCCAGTATCAAATTTTGTGCAAAGCTTAGCAAGTCAGCTATGGAGACCTCAAAATGCTTTATCAGGTTTCTGACAAACATTCTTTATGCTAAACACAGGTTTTGAGTGACACATGTATTTCAAAGCAAGATGGTTGCTGGTTCAAGGTATTAAATATTTAGGGCAACCAATCCCTATCAAAATGTGAACCTTTGTGAACTCATTCATAAGGATTGTTGCCAAATAATCCATTAGTTTCTTTACCTGATTGGAATCAGTTATAGAGTCTGCCAAGATATTCTAGTCCAGTAACTTTTCTAATACTACCTTGTACAATGCCCAAAATAACAAAAAACAAAAGAAATAAAGCTTTTAGAAATACTGGACAAAGAAACAGAAACAGAAATAACACAACCAAAAAACAAAAACAAAAAAAACAAAAACAATATGTTTAAAAAGAAAGTTACTTACAGTGCAATCTCAATGCAAAGAAATTATATTCACCAAGTTAAACTGAGTGAAGCTGCTGACATAATGTACTTTTTTTTGATTCTGTGACAAAAAATGGTAAGCAGGGAATTGTCAGAAATCTCCTTAGAGCATCCATATTGGATTAATGGAACATTCATGTCTTGTCTCATGGGACAGCAATGGAAGCTGCTAAGTTAATCTTATAAGAATATTATTTAATTTCCAGATATGCCAGAGAAAATTAACCACTTTGTTCAGGCAAAACAGCAAGTGGGGGGGAATGTGTACTTCATTTTTATGTTGAGAAGAGATAAAAAAAATGCCAACCTGGTTTACAATGACAAATTTACTAACAGAAAGATGGCATTTTTTAAAAAATGTTAACCAACTAAGAATTGTTAAAGGGAAAATCTTATCAGTTTCCATGTTTACTATCAAAATGTTACAGTCTATCTTTTGTTAGAAGTTCTGAAACTGATGCTGTATGTTTGTAAATCACAGGACAAACTTTTGCTTGAAATTCTAACAATTTACCAAAAAATTTTAGAAATGCAAAAATGATTTTTTATTTGATAAGTAATTTTCTTCTCTCTATTAGTAATGAGTGTAAGAATATATTTATTTTCAAAATGTCTATTTGCTGCAGCAACAAAAATTTGCTACTGGGATAAAAGAGTGTGTTTCAAATAAAACAGTTATGAATTTGCACTCATATGCAGGTTTGAAAATAATCTTGTTTTATATTAATTCCACTTGTTGAATTATTCTAGTATGACAAGTTCTTGAGACATGCACATAGTATATTTATATTCAAGGTAAATATTATATTACTGAGCTGTCAGCATTGGGATTCATTTGTGTTAGTTGTATCAAACCTTTTTACAAAGCTGAAAATTATGTTGGTTTAATAAACTTGTTAACGATGGATGTATGAATTGGAGGTGAGATGTCTCTCTTAAAATGTACATCTTGGATTCTCATCTTGATTTTTTCCAATAGACCTGGATGCCTTAACCAATTAGCATGGTGAAAAAAGTCCACCAGAACATTTCTGAGACAGAAACATGTTTGAAAACTCGTTTCTGTCTCAACCCAAACATAATGCTGGTTCCTATAAAAAGAGCTCAATGCACAAATTCAAGAAAAAGCATCTCAAACATTTCTGAAGATATCAGAAATAGTATATTTAGTATTTATTTGCTATGTTCCATCAACATCTAAGTGTACTGTTTAATAATATACTAATTATTTTGCATGTGAACATAAATATACCATAAACAGTTCTAATACACCATTAATATATTATTTACCTTGAACCTAAATATGCTATATATATATATATATATATATATATCTTAAAAATTTGATGTGAAAGGACAACAATTCTTAATAGAGATTCATAATCAGCTTATTTGATTTAATTTAGTACAGTATCATTTGTTAGCAGACAAAAAGATGACACTTCATTAAGTCAAGTCATTTAAACTTTTCCAGAGCTTATAGATATTTTATTGAATTTGGTTTCCATGAAAATGACAAAAACTAGACATTCATAAGTTAAAATGCATCCACCATATAACCTGGGCATAATTCTACCATGATATACATATGATATACAATAGTTAATTTATAATTTAATTTAAATTTCATTTACTTTAAAAAGGTAAAATTTCAGAAATGAATTCAGTA
>CAHIKZ030001785.1:345000-410794 GCA_903632075.3 Acanthosepion pharaonis | reverse complement strand
CAAAAATTTGAATAACCACATAAATCCCAAAAATAGTTATGAATCATAAATTAAATGTTTAAAATATAATAACAAATGTTTATTAAATTTCTTAAATAATATATATATATAAAAATGTAAAATAAAACTTTTTTTTCTCACTATTTTTTCAAAAAGAATATATATTCCAACTTGAAATTTTGAAACAAAATTTTAAATATTACATTTATTATTAAATTATTTGTTATTTATTAAAAATGATATTTGAAAAAGTATGTTCAACAATTGAAAATTCTAATAATTTTTAATTTTAAATTTAAAAAAATTTTTATCAAAAAAATAAATTTTTAATAAAAATTATTTAAAATAATATGAAAATTTTATTAAATCTAAATATTTTTTTTATAATAATAATATAAAATACTGAGTATTTAGTTAATATTAAGTAAAAGAATTTTTTAATCAAATATGAAAATATATTGATATAATTGATTTATTCATATAATAATAATTTAATATAATAATATATTATTTGTATTTTATAATTATTAAAATTTTAATGTATAATAATATAATTTTATATCCATTATTACATATTATAATTTATTTATAATATTTCATTGTTAAGGAGGTCAATTAAATTGATTTTTATTTAATTGACCTCCTCATTTTTAAACTTAAAAGTTCTTCATGTTATTTTTATTTTTGCTTATTTCTCACGTGTATTGAACACTTTTTAAGACTACTTTTCTCCTGGTTTGATTCACCTCTGGCCATTAAACTTTATATATATATATAAATACATACATACATACATGCATACATATATATATATACACATATATATATATATATATATATATAATTCATTCGAAAATTATAACATAAATATGTTATAAAATCACTACAAAAAATATTAATGTCTTAAGGCATAATAATGGTTATTAATGCCGTAACCAAGTTTCGATGTCAAGTTTTTTAATTATCATATACTTGTATTTTGATTGGTCATTGCTGCTTATTTAAAAGCGTTTCCCTATCTAGGGCTGTTTGGTCGATTTGAACCCTTTAAAACTCTTTATTCTACATTCAAAACAATCACTTGATAAGACACCATAAGTGTTGAAACAAAATGGCTATATTTGTAGTGATTTTATAACATATTTATGTTATAATTTTCGAATGAATTATATTTGCTCTACTCTGTTCTGTATTGTGCACTCTTTTTAAGAATAGTATTTTTGGTTACTGGAATTTATTCCGTATACGCTAATCCTATTCTTGGATATATATATATATATATATATATATATATATATATATATATATGTATATATTGCTTAAAATTTGCAATATTTATAGAAAAGGTTGTTCAATATCGGAGAGCGTTTATTGATATAAATAGTTGCACGTAAAATCATGTTCATATTGATACAGTATATACTTATATATATACTGTATATAATTATAGGCATACTGTTCTTACTGACAGAACTGTATATATGTAGGTGCATTAATAGAAAATATACGTAAAAGGTCAGTTATAGCTATCGAGATATCGAGATAAAATAGTGAGAGTACGGACTTTTTGAAGAAAGAAACGGGTTATAATTTTTTTCCATTTTGTCATTTTATTTTTTATATATATATATATATATATATATATATATATATATATATATATATATATATAAATTTATTTTGATGGGCGCTTTTACTAAATCGGTATGTAGAATTATGTTATTATTAGTAGTATTATTATTTGTGGATTTTTGGATTTTTCCTGTCGACAGCTACAAGGAACCATTCAGCTTTCATTGACCGGGTTGTCAATACTACCGTCGATTGAAATTTATAAAATTTTTCACTTAAAACAGTTTTTCAGGAAAATAGGTTTCTCAGGTCCACTAGTTATTAACGCACATTCCAGTACTGATCGGGCTTCTTTCATAACCTTTTGTTTGATATAGTATGGAACGGTAACATCTTGAGTATGATATTATTCTTTTCTTTACATATGATATCCATTTTAGTTGCTGTTGTTGTTGAAAGTCCTCAAGTGATGCTGTTTCTGTTTTTTGGTACAATTCTTTGTTTATAATTCTGTAGCTCCAGACTATGAGGTTCGAAGAAGTATGTTCTTCGCTAAGATCTATAAGCTTCATTTACTTGGAGACATTTTTAATCATTGATCTGAAGGAGCGATTGTATACAACTGACAGTTTATATATTTCTGAACTGGTTTGGTGCCATGCACGACATCCATATAAAAAGTCTCGATCTGACGAAGCTATTTAAGAAAAGTTTTTTTTTTCTTGTAATCTACGGTTTGGGGCAAAACTACCTTATTTCCTATAGTAAATTTGTTATAACTGATCCATACACCGAGATATTTGAAAATGCTTAGTATTTACTAAATCTACATCTTGAATGTTTATGATGGATTTAGGGTAAGTACTATAATTGATTTCATTCCCGTTCTAGATAATAGTTATTCTTTGGGAAAGGTTTACTTTGTAAAAGATGTTCAACATCATTTTTATCTCAACTATGAATCATCTGTACACTCGGTAGGAAAAGTCCTACTGATAGATTCATTTGGAATGTGGTATGGAATACTCAAATGATCAATGTACATCTCTTCACACATGTTCTTGTATATGCGCAGAGCATTTAACCGGCAAGATTTATCTGTTTTTTTTTGTTTGTTTGTTTGTTTTTGTTATATTTTTCGGAATTGTTCATAAACTGTCCGAATTAATTTTTTCTTATTTTTTTTCAAATACCTCCGATAATCTCAGTCATTATCAAAACTGGATGTTATGATTATGGTATGCAAGATTTTGTTGGTTACCTCCTGGCATTATATGAGAACGCTAGACTTCAAATTAATTTAAATTTACGTGCATAAAATATATTTTTATCATTCACCACAGAAAACTCTATTTTAAATGTGTGTAAAATATTCAAGATGCGTACAAAATTACAATAAGTATGAATATTTGATATATTCAAAAACAAAAAACAAAAAAACAAAACTAATTTGAATGAATTCTTGTAATGTATATGAGCCTCATATAGGCCATATATTAAGATAATTTGGTCAATAATACAAAGACAAACGAAAGAGGACCGATATGATCAGTATGATTGCATCTAGTATGAAACACTGTCACCTCTAAGTGTTAACTTCTATGTTCACTTTTATATATATATATATATATATATATATATATATATATATATATATATATATGAAAAACTTGGTAATCCGTATGGGGGTAGTCCCAAGAGCTATCTATGATCCGGCGTTCTTTAAAGGGCTCTGGTGAAATAACTTATAATGGAACCTTAAAGTGGTCCGTTTTTTTTTTAATATATATATATATATATATATATATATATATATATATATATATAATCTTAGAAATATAAGTAAATATACTCGTCCGGAAAAAGGTTTGCCTGGTTCTTTAGGGTATTTTTATATATATATATATATATATATATATATATATATATATATTAAGATAATTTGGTCAATAATACAAAGACAAACGAAAGGGAACCGATATGATCAGTACGAAAACATTTATTAATTATTAACCACATGACAGAAATGAATAATAATAAACAGAATATTCCTTTAAAACAAATAATAAAAAGACAAAAAAAATTCATACGATATTTTTTCTTTTGCTATTGTTGCATGAAAATTAAAAAACATTTTATAATATTTTTAAAAAAAGTATTAAACGTTAAAATTAAAATACAATAGAGAATAACTAAAACAAAAAAAAACTGGTTAATAATAGATCTGGTAAATAAATTCTTCTTTGCAGTCCACATTTATCCTTTTAACTTTACTTTTTACAGCAGTAAAACCCAATTTCTATTGATTAATGAGTTTATCTGAAAAAGCTTAAGGAGCAAAGTTTTCACACGTATGTAAGAAGTTCATACTTTAAAACCAGTACTTTGATCTTAATTTTCAATTTTCATGCATGTGTTTTTTTTTTTTTTTCGTTTTTGCTTGTGTGTTTTTTTTTTGTTTTTTTTTTGCTCGTTTTTTCTGGTGTGTTTTTTCTTTAAACAGAAATTAGAAAAACAATGAGCTGCTAGTGAAAGAAAGGATAAAGATATAAAGGGTCATAACATCAAAGAGTAGTAAGAAAAAAGATTGTTGGATATTGGAATTGTTACATTTTCATCTCAGATTTCATTGACAAACTGAAAGAAAGTCTTCCATAGAGTCTTTTGCTTTAAAAACTGTGGCATCACTCAAGCATATAAAAGTGTTTTTGGATGCTAGTCAGTATTTACTTTTCTACCTAGAGTTTAAACTTGAATAAAATAATCTTTGTATAAAAAAGTAGGTAGCGCAGATTCGCAAAAAAAATGAGCATACCAAAAAAAAAATATCCCAAACTTAATAAAAAAAATAGTGTTTATATTTATTATTAAGAGAAAAGACCACAGGACTTTTTGATTATTAAATTATATTTTTGATGCTTTCAGATCGTTCAAAATTTTGGTTAAATTGTATTTTTTTGACAGGAGAACCAAATATTTTAGCGACTTTTTTGCGGAGAAAAACAGATTAATTTGTAAATTCTTGCAAAAAGTCAAATAATTGCCGGATTTAAAGGAACTAGAAGAATTGCCCCACAAGATCAAGATGTGCCTCATTTCTGCAACGTGAATTGGAGATCAGGAACAGAAAAATCAACAAAAAAAAAATGTCCATGCTTTCTTAGATTATATTTGTCGAGTCATTTAGTTCATACTTACCCAAACTTGTACATTGCATTGCATGCAGTGATTACTAAATAATTGACTGTTACAAGTGCCTAAAACGTATTAAAAAAATATCTGCGATCTACGGGAGATTAAAAGTTATCCAGATTAACAATAATTTTAATTGAAAATGAATGTGCTCGAACACTCGATTGTGTTGAAGTCGTGAATACGTTTGCTTGTTCTAAGATTCGAAAAACTCTATATAATTCACTATTCACATAATGTTGAATATATTAAAACTATTCCGCTTAACAAAAAGCTGGTGTTAAAAATTGCCGCAATTATTGATTTAATTAAAATGGAATGATCTCTTATGACATGTCTCTAATTTGTATTTAAATACATTGCCTTACAATTTTTCTAGCTGAATAGTTCACCTATATTGCATATCATTGTACATAATTAAGTTAATTACATTTTTGTTTTATATGTATAATACCTTATAAAAATTGAGATGTAGTAGAGTTCCCATATCATAGATTCAAAAGAAAACACACGAGAACGTTGCACCGTTTTATATATATATATAATATATATATATATATATATATATATATATATATATATATATATATAAGGCGCCACGGTAGAGTAATGGATAGCGGCGAAGAATCGGAGAGCCAGTTCGAATTCCAATGGAATCTATTACATTCACTTACGTGCTAATACCCTTTGGAAAGGTCTGAATCCTCTTCTTCTCTCTCCAGCTGTGGGTAAATAGTAGGACAGACTGGGTTCTATAGTTTTAAGTGGCAACTGGTCTAGGAGAAGGAAAACAACTACGTCGCATTTTGGAGGCTTATGTTTATAAAATTACCGTCGACCCTAGCTAAAGAAAAGATCATTCGAATTGACTCGATAATCCCGTCAATAGTACTTTTATAAACATGAAGCATCAAAATGCGACATATGTGCTGACGTCATTTTAGAAATGGAAGTTGTTAGAATTTCAAAGGATAAGCAAATAAATTAATTTATGCTCTTTAAAAAAAAATAAACTAATAATAATTTATAATAAAATGTTTTAACCATCAACAGACAATGCAGAAATGATGTTTTGAATTCTACACCATATACAGCTGCTGACTGAGGGAGCGATAAGCAAACTATGGGTAGAATTGCAAAAATTAAAGAAGCCCAGAGCAATGACTTAAATACAACAAACTCCACAATAATTTAAGCTGCAAACAAATATATGCACTTACAGTTAAAAACAAATACTGAACGACGAAACAAGTCAAGAACTCAAAATAGAAAACCTTAATGGAAGCATCAGTAACAATGGCAAAAGAAATCATCCGAGAGAAGAGAAACAAGAAAAGAAGTGAAATTCTCATTCTAATGAAAGAGAGGAGGTAGATAACTCCAAGAAATGTCACAGAATGTATTAAACAAAACCAACAGAAAAAATGCAAGCAAACAAAAAAATGAATTGCTCAATGGGAAATTTGCAGAAATTGAAAAACTGCTGAACATAGACAAAGCAGACATATATAAAATGATAAAAAGAAATTGCGGGATAGAAAACGTAGTCTTCTGTAGGATGCATACAAAGAAACAGCAGTTATAATGGGAAAAGAATATATTGGAGATTTCTTTAATGAAAACCGAGGAGAAAAACATACAGTACATAAAACATAAAAGGTCCCGTAATATTAAAATTTGATTTGAGATCAGCACTGTCCTAGATGAAAAGGCAAAAAAATAGCAAGACCACGGAAATGCTGACAACTTAGACAATTTGGAGATTGGTAAGTTTAACGAGGTGATAAATGAAATATATGACAGCGGCGAAATACTGGAAGACTTTAGTGGATCAATCTTCATAGTCCTGCCAAAGAAACCACAAGCAAACGAAAGCGAGCTTGATTAACTACACAAATAAACTAATTATGAGGGTTGTAATGAATAGAGTTCGTAAAAGAGTTAAATCGGAAACAGTGTTTGTTTTTTGTTTAAGACACTGGAACACAATAAATGCAGTTTTGTTTCTGGTAAGAATGTTATCAAAACGAGAAATACACATGCAGAAAGATCTATAGCCATGTTTCATAGATTACACAAATATATTTGATAAGATACAACACGTGAGGGTCTTGACATTTTTCTTTACAAAGAAAAGACATTCAAGTTATGCCAGGTTTACGTCCATATCATGTTGAAACACCGGTTGCCGTATGATGACCGAAGTTAAGTAACGTCGGACCTGGTCAACACCTAGATGGGTGACCACTTGGGAATACCAGGTGCTGTAAGTTTGGATGTGTGGTTGATGTAATAAATAATGGCTCGGAATTGTTAGTCAGAGAGCCAAGATCCAATTCCCGTTGTATTTGTTATATTTACTTACGCGCAAATACCCTCGGGAAAGGTATGAATCCACCTCTTCTCCCCTAGCTATGGGTTAATTAGTAAAACTTGTATTATTAAACTATTATTATCTCAGAAAAGATTCTTACAATCTGAACATATATTTTGGCTTTAAATAACCCTCAAAGGGTTGATAAGCAGTAGAAAATGAATGAATCAATCAAATAATGCATAAACTCTACTGGGAACAAACAGTTTGTATGCGGATAAAAAATAAATTTAATGAAATCACAAAGCAGAAAGAAGAATGAGAAAAAAATGTATTTCCTCTTCGAATGTATTCAATTTGTGCAACGAAATGATTCGAAAGGACAAGAAGGTATATATATTTATTGTTGACTGACATAACAACAGATGGCATGATACCGGTAGCAGATTCAGAAAGAAAACCGAAATGATTATTAGACACAACACTCTAGGAAGAAAGAAAGAAGAAAGGACTATTAATTGTAAAAAGAAGGAATATATGGTTATCAGCAAAAGAGACAACACAAGATACGGATTACACATTGGAGACGTCAAAATCAAGCAGCTGCGGAAATTTTACAATCTGGATCGTAGTTACAGACGAAGGTAGTTTTGACATACATACATACATATATATATATATATATATATATATTTGTACAGGTAAAAATTCGTGGGTAAGTAATCCAAGTGATTCCTAATAATATAAAATATTAATATTAAAAACTCTTTCTTATTTTTGAAGATTTTATTTCTTTATGTAATTTTCTCCTATTTGAACAAGAGTTAACATTTTAAATATAGGTCATTGTTGATCTACAACCGTTTTTAACTTCTGTCTAGACTTGTATATGTATCTGTCTTTCCTATTCCGCCCCCGCCCTCTGTTCTTTGTTTTTTCCTACCCCTTTTTTTCTCTCTATATCCCTCTTAAATGCTTTTTCTCTTATTCGCGGTTTTTTCCTCTTTTTTTTCCCTCTCTTTTTTCCGCTTTCTTCTTATCTTTTTTAATTTTCAATTAAAAAAAAAAAAAAACATGTTACGATTCATTTTTTTTTATCAAACGTTTTAATATTGACAAGTTCCAGGGAATTTTACTAAGAGAGAAATCTCTCGAGGAGCGAAATGGCCATATATATAGGGGTACAATTGAGTTTCATTTTTACGTAATTCATATATATATATATATATATATATATATATATGTGTGTGTGTGTGTGTGTGTGTGTGTGTGTGTGTGTGTGTGTGTGTGTGCGCGCGTGTGTGTGCAATTGTGTATTTGCAATCCCTCTTTTATAAATAGTTAATTAAAGACGACTAAAAAGGTACTGCGATTAAGCTTTTTATTCAATTTTTCTTGCATTCGGGATATATAGCGTGCAAAATCTATCCAAATGTTCTATATATCCAAGACTTTTTGGCTATTCTATTTGCTATTATCTATGATGTTTTTAACTGAATATGTAGATTTTTATATATGTGCATCTATATTGACTGTTTTTTTGTTTTTTTTTCATTTTCCAAACACGATCAGTTCGTTGTAGCCGTTAACTTGTACGATTGCAAGAAAAATCGAATAAAAAGCTTGTCATTCATCTTTAATGAAACACGCACGCACAGGCACACGCACACACACAGACACACACAGACACGCACACACACACACACACACACACACATATATATATATATATATATATATATAAGAGAGAGATGGAGAGAGAAATAGATACATGCAGACAGAGTTGTATTGCTTATTGCATTTTATACATGTTAGTTATCTTAGTTTTCTCACACTCTTCCAGACCGTCTATACACTTGATGAGATCTAATTATATTTTTGTAATTTATTTTATAATTAAAAGAAAACAAAAAAAAATTGAAGCCTAACACTAATCCATAGCTGGTTTCTGTTGAATTTTATTTTCAAAATTTTTGTTGATTTTTGCTTAATGTATCGTTCATGCGTAGCACTCTCCATCCACTGGTTTAATCATTGAAATCTGTTGTAATCGTCATTCGTTTGTTCCACCGGTAAGGTCTTCGGGGTTGATCGTGCTTAGTCTGGGTACTTGTTTTCTACCTTGCCGACAAGGGCCTATCAGATGACATCGCCCTCAGAGTCACTGGAACATGTACTCCCCTCTACCGCTACAAGGAGCGACCATCAGAGGTACGTACATAGAAACACACACACACACACACACACACATATATATATATATATATATATATATATATATATATATATATATATAGCCTTACTAAATATTAATAAGAAAGAATTTAGTCAAGTTTTTCTAAATAACATAGTACTCGTAAAAAATGATGAGATTATTTACACATGGGTTTTCTCTTCTTCTTCTTCTTCTTCAGATCAGCGCATCTGTGTGTCCTGTCGCACCTCGCTGGTCTTGGGATACGATGAAAGTGTAGTATCTGTTCTCTTCTCTGCTGTGTTTCTGCCTTTGAGCAGTTCGCCGTTTTGTAATGAAACGGGGATTCCAACCAAGCGTCAGGACTCCCCTCATTGCACTAAAGAGAGAAGGTTGGTGGATCTCGACACCAGCGATTGGGCAATTTTTGTCCTTGGTCTGCGTATACGCGTATTGACTACTAGCAGCAGAGCCCGGGGATGTAACAGTAAGAGATAGATCAAGTATCGACAATCATAAAGACTGAAAAATAAAATTGACAAAGATTATTTGTTTAAGGTTGACGGACACGCATGTCTTAATTAGTTTTTTTTTTTTTTTTTTTTTTTACGAATTGGTCAAACTCAAACAAAAACATTGTTTTCAATCGTTATGAGTCTACCGATTGAATAGAATTTTATCATAAACAATTGTCTTGTAAATGGAATTTTTAAAGCATTTTGAATGTAAAAATAAAGAAAAAGGTGTGCAAGACAATAAGAAACACTACCCCCCCCAAAAAGTGAAGTTTTGTTGAAATCGGTTGAAAAATGTAGGAAATCCGATCCCATATATAAACGAACACAAACACACACACAAACACAAACAACCAACCTGGGTTTTATAATAAGTATAACTCGAAGTGAGTTGTATCCCTTTCATTAATGCCTCTTAATCGTGTTTTCAAATTGATTTTGTGCAAAAACAATTGTGTTTTCCCAAATTTTGGCGCTGTTAGAACCACCGCAAGGTAATTTTACGTAGTCCTGTGAAGTCTTGTTGAAATTGGTTGAAAAATGTAGGAAATCCGATCCAATATACAAACGTAACAGATACACACAATCTGCGTTTTATAATAAGTAAGATGTATCACATACTGCCACCGTGGTAAATCAGGATAACATATTTCCTGTCTTCGAGTAGTTTGCGACCAAGCAATATGAGTGAGTGTGAATTGGTAAACGAGCAAAGTGAAGTGTCTTTTCCTCTTCCGACGATTCAGTTTCACTCGCAAGGAGGCTTGGTCCAGCTTCAGATTTTCAGGCAACGGTGCCACGGGCTGGAATCGGCTCACCATGTGTGTAATTATAATATTACAACATTTGATAACTTCAAAAATCATCTTATAAGAAGACTCAATATATATATATATATATATATATATATATATATATATATATATATATATATATATATGATAATAATCTTATAAATATAAGTATACTCGTCCGCGTAGGTGAAACCTAGGTAGGTATGACTGGCTCTTTAGGTTCATAGTTATATATATACTTATATATATTTAAAAAGAACTGATCCGACGTGCAACTTTCGGGATAATAGCTGCGACATTGCTCTATTTATTGATGGCTAGACGTCTTATCTGAAAACCTGGAGAAAAGAAACTCAATTAGTTTAGTGACTTTTTTTTTAGATATTAAACACTTTGTGAGATGTTACACGATTTGGACAATTTTGCTGTTACACTTGGTACACACACACACACACACACACACACACATATATATATATATATATATTGTGTGTGTGTATGTTTCCTGGTTGATAGAAATGGCTCAGTGGTTAGAACGTTAACTTTCTGACGATGACCCGGGTTCGAATTTCACCATGGGAGATAACATCTTGATTCGACATAGACGGGATTCGACATAAAAACATGGAACATAAAAACTAACCTAAAAGAAGTAGATTTTCTGGATGTCACCTTCAACCTAAGAAAAGGTACATATAAACCATACAGTGAAACCGAATGATAAACCACTGTATATACACACATCTTCCAACCACCCGCCATCCGTAATCAAGCAAATACCACAATCAATCAACTGCATGCTTTCCGACAATTCTTCCTGTGAAACCATCTTCAACGAAGTCAAGAAAGACTATGAAACAGCCCTAAATGATAGTGGATTCCCTGCAAAACTCATATACACACCACACATCACAAAAAAAGCCAACAAGAAGAGAGACATCATATGGTTCAACCCAAACGTAGGAAAAATATTTATTAAACTCATACATAAACACTTCACCGCATTAATCACTCTCCACAAGATATTCAACAAAAACACTGTACAAATTACCTATAGCTGCACCGAGAACATGACGCAAATAATAAAAAAGCACATCAGGAAATCAACCAACAAACCACCTGAACAAATTAAACCTACGTGTAACTGCAGGACAAAGAACGAATGCCCCTTAAACGGCAATTACTCGCAGAACAATGTAATATACCAAGCCACTGTAAAATCAGCAGATAACGAAGAAATATTTACATAGAAGTAACTGAAGGACCCTGGAAACAAAGAAACTACGCGCACAAAATATCCTTCGCAAATAGTTAATACGCGAACAGCACAATGCTTTCTAAACATATCTGGAAGATTAAAAACATAAAACAAATCACACCAAAAATATCATAGAAAATAAAGAAAACAACATCAGCCTACAACAATCAATCCAGAACCTTTAAACGCTACCTGGAGGCAAAAATAGAGATAATTACATTCCTAGACCAAAAAAAAAAAACTACTAAATAAACGATCAGAACTCATCTCAAAATGCAGACACGAAAACAAATTTTACTACGTTGCTTAAAATTCAAAATCTGAAAACGAACAAGAATAAACAAAAATAAATAAAATAAAAACAAAAACATGTAAAATAAAATAATCCAAATAAATTGAATATATAAATAAATAATAAACAAATTAACAAACCACTTATGCATAGATAAACACAAGAAAACGTAGTAATAACAACCAACAGTAAAATAATCAATAATAAATAAAAAAAAAAATAAAAAAAAGGTGATTAACAACACTATAAATAGCCCCCAAACTACATTCGGATCCACAATTATTCCCACTCAATGACCACTAGAATAATTTGAAACAAAACCGTTAACGCCCAACAAAATAACCGTTAAAATAATACAATAGACTACTTACAATGCATCACTGACCTGTATATATAGATAGTCGAGAAAAATCAATACCTATGCCAACGAAGTGACCGCGTTCGTGAAAAGCAAAGGTGAGATGGAGTAAGTTGGCAAGGAAATCAGCAGGCATGAGATGGTAACAGGAGCCAAGATAAACCGCAACAAGTCCGTGGGTTTGCGGTTGGGTACGTGAAAGGCAGTCTCTCATCCTAGTCCCTTCACTTGGACGGACGGGCCTTTCAAGATACTCAGCGTCTAGGTTGGCTCGTACCTCCAGCTGGAAAAGAATTGGTTGGAATTCCGGGAAAAGACCAAGACCATCTGTGATCCCGGAGATGAGATGTTTTGGTGAAAAGGAACAATATACGAACGACTAGGTCAGTGAGTGAGGCTAGCTAAGATATCGATAGGACAGGTGAGGACCAGCTTTCCCCTTCCCCGTGTTACCCTTGCGGCGTATTTGTACATTTGTGCAATAAGTATCTGACCTGACGATTGCAATTAGCATGAAACTGTCACCTCTCGATGTTGACTTCAATGTCCACTATTATATCTACACATATGCTCTATCCCTGATAATGTGGACTTTAACCTATAAATATAGCATAACTTAAAAGTATATTTTCATCATATATATATATATATATATATATAATAAGATATATTATATTTATGGGTAAAAGTTCTCAATATCAGGAAGAAGGCCTGTGTATATATAATTGGGGACACTGAGGTAAACACCGTATAGCGACAGTCTGTTTGATGCATGAACGCATATGACCTGAATGTTGCGGTCAAACATGAAACAGACTGTCGTCATTCAGTGTTGACCTCAATATCCACTATTATATATACATATGTTATTTCCTTGATATTAAGCACCTTTGCCCATAAATATACCATATGATACTACAGTAAACCTTTAAAAGGTTGTTTAACATGAATTTCTAACATATATATATATATATATATATATATATATAATGAAATGTATTAAGTTCGTCTTTATTAAATATATTTTTGTTTATACGTTATTTTTATAGATACAATTTATTTAAGTAAATTACTCGAACATTCATTGTATCTATAAGAATAAAGTATAAAAAGAATATATATATATATATATATATATATATAAACATTGCTTCACCAGATTCTAACGGTGACATGTGAAAGCTCACGACTTTCGTCTCTGCAGGAGTTACAGAAAATTGTCGGAGGTTAAATTTGTTTGGACTCCGCCTGTTTCTAACCACATGTATTTTGTTCAGTCGTTACTCCCCTAGCTGCCAACCATGGTGGGACACTTCTAGAGACTGATACAGCTCCATGATACCCTTCAATTTAGTCTTGAGCGGAATGTGTGTATATGCACTCATACTATGTGTGCACATGCACCAATACACGTGTTACTTTAATCTGTGTGCAATATGGGCATTGATCCCATGCAAGGATTTATTCTCCCTTTGACAGTTTTTTTTTATATCCTGCTCGGTCTAGCCCAGTGGGGATGCGGTTTTTTATGTCGTGTATAAACCAACTCTCCAGCAAATAGTACTAGAGTACACAGCACCAATATCACCGTTGGAGTCATCCGAGATAGATAGATAGATAGATAGATAGATAGATAGATAGATAGATAGATAGAAAATGAAGAGGGTGCGATAGATAGATAGATAGATAGATAGATAGATAGATAGATAGATAGATAGATAGACAGCTGGATAGATAGAAAATGAAGAGGGTGAGATAGATAGATAGATAGATAGATAGATAGATTGCTTTTAAATTTGATTGTTTTTCATCGTTCATCAGGGAGACGTAACGCGCTCTCTTTTATGGTGGAAAGAAAGAAAGAAAGAAAGAAAGAAAGAAAGAAAGAAAGAAAGAAAAAAAAAAAATTCCCAAACAATTTCAATATGATGACATGTAACAATTAAGAGTACGGATTTTTTTTTTCATCATTTCACCTCAAGCAAGGCAATAAAGCCACTAAGACACAAGGGGCCGTGAGAAGATATGAGAAAACAAAAGCATTATTAAGGAAAGAGAACAATAAAAGAAGAGGAAGTAAGAAGATAAATGTAACGATTAACATTGCATTTCAAGTTTTGAAGATCAAAGTTGACAGGGAAGCAATAAGCCGGAAGAAGCGAGAAATGCGAGAGAAGAAAAAATATCATAGAACTTACAGCTACAACTTGCAATTCCAACAATGAAATTATGAGACCTATCTGCCAATTTAGTACTGCGCTTAAATTCGTGACGTCAAGGTACCAAGGATAAAAGATCATGAGAATAATTACCATGAAAATATTTATAGGAAAGGCACAGTGAAGTTATGTTACAGCGATGAGAAAATGATTGAAGCCGAGATGTCAGGTCAGGACCAATACCATTGCAAATTCCTTGTATTTTACCAAGAATCTCGAAATACATAACAGAAGCACCGAACCAGATGTGACAGCAATATTCAATGCATGCACGAATGGAAGATATAAGTTATAAATTGACGAATTGCATTCGAATTTTGGCTGAGATTACTTCTGATTCTTTAGTACTTATGCGATTGTGAAAGGCATAAAACCACTTCTCTGTGCTATCATTAAAATTTAAAAAAAAAACAACAATAGTCAAGAATCAAGAACTATAAACCTCCTTGAAAAGGTGAAGATGTTAAATACGATTTTCCATTTTATCTTAAAATTTTTTTCATTTCTGGGCACAAATTAGGTTAAATTGTTCGAATGTTCTGTATGTCCGAGCGTTTTCGGCTAGTCTTTTTTTGTCATTATCAAAGATGATTTTATTTTTACTTTGAACCGAATGTATGGATATTTTTATATATGTATCTAGAGTTATAGGAATGTTTTATTTCTCAAACACGGTTAGCACATTGCGGCCATTTTCAAATTGGTGTTATTGAGTGTTGGCTTTTTTTTTATTATTAATAATACTTTCATTATTTTTAGCCTTTTATTACATGTGGATGAGGCTATTATATTTGTTGTATCAACGGACAATTTCTACATAATTTATTTCCAGAAAAGAAGAAAATTATAAGAACACAAGTTTTGGTTTGGTGTGTTTCGTTTTACGGCATATCAACCTCAATGGATTATTTAATACCGACAATATTTTTATTGCTGATAATTTTTTTTTTTTTTCAAAAATGTATTGCTGTTTTTTTTTTTTTTAAATGTATAGCTGGTAATTTTTTTTTTTTTTCAAAAATGGACATCTGGTAATATTTTTTTTTTTCAAAAATGTATAGCTGGTAATATTTTTTTATAAAGTATTTCTGGTAATAAAACCTATTTTTACACATTCATAGTGTTTTGATCCCAGTTTGGGGATTAACTATATACCCATAGCTGGGACCCTAACAGGTGCTACCAGCCCGGGTCAGGGTGGACCTGGGACACACCAGAAATTAAGAGTTGGTTCCACGCTCCTCAAAACCTCCTTGCTGTTAAACGTAGTTTATCGTCTTACCCAGGACGCGGATGTAGTTTATTATCGTCATACCCAGAACGTATAAGAACACAAGAAAAATTAAATAAAAAATTTAACCGCAATATCTTGTCTGTCGTTTTTTAATTAAATTTCTATTTAAAAAAAGGGATTGCTACTCAAATACACAATTTCATGACACCCTACAAGTACAGACATCCGCGCTAAGGTACACACGCAAACACACACACTAGGAACAAAAACTTAAACCAATGATAAGAGCATAAAAAAGAAAAACCGAGAAGTATAAGCAGTCAATTGTTGATACCCCTTGACGAGTGGACGGACTGCTCCGTCTACGAAACTCTGGAGTCTGGATGCTGAAGATAACATCAATCAGCTAAGTGACAAACCTATATATATATATATATATATATTTATTAAAGACATTTTTTTTATGTTTAACGTTGTTATTTTATAGATACAAGTATTTAAGCAAATGCTCTGTTTATGATAAACAGTATTAAATAACATTTACCGGCCTGAATGTCCGAGAGATTTTCATAGAAAATATTCGTTCTTTGACAGGAAAAATGAAAATTTCTCGGACATTCAGGCCGGTAAATGTTATTTAATACTGTTTATCATAAACAGAGCATTTGCTTAAATATTTGTATCTATAAAGAACAAACTTAGTCCAAAAATCTTTTAACATATATATATATATATATATATATATATATATATATATATATATATATATATATATATATGTGTGTGTGTGTGTGTGTGTGTGTGTGTGTATAAGAGAATCGTATTAAGCTATATCTTAAGGGTTTACTGTAGTATCACTGGATGAATTCAGTACTTACAGCGTGCCCAACTAATGTGACATTGCGGCAAACTTTTTTTTTAATACTATGTACGTTCAGGATGTAGGCGATCCTGGGTCTCAACAGATTCTTTTTTTCATTATCTGTACATTGCCTTAATCACTAGGAAATATAGGGGAGTGATTTCCTGTTGTTTTCTCTACAGTTTTCTCCTTCTTCTAAACTGAGTGCACAATCTACTTGGGGGAGAAAAGATGGATTCATGCCTTTCTCAAGGGCATCAGTGGGAAACTTGAACTCAGCCTTCCGATTTTACTTTTCGCGCCGTTAAACGTTACTCTACTGGTGCAGATTAAGCTTTCTTTCAATGTATATCTATATAAGTCATTTTGAAGCTGTCACTTTACTGCTTCTCTATACATCTATAATTCTCATAATGTGTGTGTGATCGGATGTTGTTTATGCGTTCCCATAGTTTTCATCCGATTTCGATTAAATATTTTTTGTTTGATAGATAATTCTTCAGTACCGGTTTTGAGTTCAAATTGTTGGCGACAATGACTCTCCTCTACTTCCTGTCTTTTATAACTCTCAGCAAAGTTTTTTTACTGTCTGTTCTTGGATATATATCTTTCATAAAAACTTTAATAAAAATAAATAGTTTAAGTAATTACAATAATATTATCTATATCTATAATTCTCAAAATGTGTGTGTGTATGTGTGTGTGTGTGTGTGTGTGTGTGTGATCAGATATTATTTATGCGTTTCCACAGTTTTCATCCGATTTTGATGGATTTTTTTTTTGTTTGATAGATAATTCTTCAGTGCCGGTCTTGAGTCCAAATTGGCTGGAAAAAAATTGCAACCTTGAAAGTGAAAAATCGAAAATCTTTAATCTTTTTGGGGGCTGACTTTAAACTTAAATTGCTCCAATTGAACGGCAAAAATTCCCAGTAATACCTGGTCGAAGACGGTTTATACTGCTAGTTAAGTGTATAAAGCCCATGTTATAAATAACATCTATGATCCTTAACAGCATGCATTGGTGAACAGATCACGTGATTATTTCTGGTTTTTTTTTGTTGTTTTTTTTTGTTTTTTTTACCAATCTCACTGAATTTATACAAGAATTAAAATACTAAAAATGAACCGACACACAGCGTCAAAGAGAGAATCGCTACATACGCCAAGAGACACAGGAATTCTTTCCACCTAGAGCGGTCTTACGGCCACATCACGTCGAAACACCGGTTCCCCTACGATCACCGAAGTTAAGCAATTTCGAGTTTGGTCAGTATCTAGATGGGTGACCGCTTGGGGATATCAGATTCTGTAAGCTTGGATGTGTGGGTGGTGTAACGGATGATGGCTCGAAATTGTTAATCGGATAGCTGAGTTCCAGTTGAATATGTTATATTCATTTTTGCGCCAATACTCTTGGGAAAGGTATGAATCCACCTCTTATCTCCCTAATTATGGGTTAAATAGTAAAACTAGCATCACTAAAACCATTATTATCACCAAAAAATAAAATAAAACAGCAATGCTTACAAAATATTTAGATTTTCGCATTAAATAACTCATAGAGGTTGATATGCCGCTAAACAAAAAAACAACCAAACCAGCTGCGGGCATATGTGTAAACACCACACGTGATTAGAATGACTTAGAACGGACCAAACATATTGGTCAAATTTCTCAGGACCCTTAATCTCGAGCCTCCGAGAAAGGATAAAAAGCCGAAATCGGCAAATGGAAGTCAGTAGCCGTCCTCACTTTGGGGGGATTGCTCTATTGCTTATTGATAATCAAATAAATGCCATTCCGTACTGCCCAACTTACCCAGATACGCTGACCCTCAAAGAGAAACAGACATTTTACTGCCTCCTCCCCCTCTTATAGATGTATGGATATATATCACTCATTATACAAACTGACTAGGATTCCAGCACATAGAAAGACTTTTATTTCATTTTAATCTTTTCTTCTCTTTTACGAACTTTAATTTATTCACAATAACTTCGTCCACATTCGTGTTTTTTTTTTTTTGTATTTCGATTTATTCAGTCCGTCAGTTTTAAATGTCAATGGTGATACACGCTAAGGCGATCGTGTCTCTTTCGATTCATTACTGACTAAGCAGAAGACATTCCCACAGTAGGTTGCCGTTTCTTTCTGCGGTACAATAGTTTCCAACCAAGGCTATAGGACCCAGTTTGTCGTGCTATTCAACCTAAAGCTGAGGAAGGTGGAAAAAAAAAGATGGATTCCTACCTTTCTCAGGGTTATTTGCGCGTAAGTGATTGCAACAAACCCGACTGGCTAAAAAATGTATTTAAAATTCATCACAAAAATATGCGATATATTTAAAAGAAAATGTGAAAGAGGAATACTTGAAGGTGTTGGGAAGTTATGACTCTGAGTAAATAATTATAACTGTCCCCTAACATTTATATTTCCAAAAATAATCGTAAAAATGAGAAACAGCAAGATGTCGAAACAACAAAACGAGTATTATTTATTATCTGGTTGTTATGTGGTGTTGGAGAGACAAGAGACAGTAATATTGAGTAAAATTGTGAATCTGGGGTCAAATGTAGATCAAATATGGATCGGAATCAGACAGAAGAATAAGATTAAGAATAAGTAAATGGTGTACAATCTTTCTCGTATGTCTTTTTTTTTATAGATGAGTGTAATAACTGTCCAGATAATTTAGCTGGAAAATACAAAATGTGTCTGGGGTTTTCTTACTTCGAATTGTTAAGTGCTAAACGATACGTTTTACTACTATAGCTTAAGAAAGGAAAATGAGCCGAAATGTTCGTTGACGTACGTGTTAACGGTCTGTCCGTGTTGACTGTCTGTCCAACAGTGAGAATGTTACGTGTTCGTGCCTGTAGAGGAGAAAAGTGGGGTTGATTCTCATTGATATAGGAAGAGTAAGTTAATGAAAATTATAATTGTTATAATTATTTTTTTTTTATTTAGGTATTACTTTATGGACAAGACAAAGGACGTAAAAGTTAGAATACGTGCGTGTGAGAACCGGCGCAATGTCTATACAAGTTGGGCAATTGGTAAATACTCATTGTTTTATGTACGGAAGCCGGTGACAGCATAAAGCCGGCTTTGGTTCTTTGTAAAAAGTAGAAAGAGAACAAAGAAGGCAATCTTCAACGAATTTTAGTATTTATAGCTTTATACATTTTGACGCGACGTCTCTGATTGGTTATTCTACTCTGATTAAACTTGCGTTTCTTTTTCATTTTAAAAGTCTTCTAAAATCTTCGTTATATTATCTTGAAAACTGCAATTTAGTATATTCTTAGGTTCTAAGTTCCTTGAAAACTTTTACTTTTCTACTAATTCAGTTTTAATTTTAAAGTGGATTTCGATTTCAAAATTTTATTAAATTTGGCCAACATGTTCGTAATCACTTTCCTATGAAATAAAAAGTTTATACAAAATGCCGTATACTTCACGTGAAAGAGTTTTTTTTTTTTTTTTTTTTTTTACACAGAAGGTTCACCCTGTACAAGGTCTGGGAGGAGGGGCACTTAAGGTAGAGGGTTACGTTAAGTGATAGTTTATATGGATAGGAGGGGGAAGATAACGGTTAAGTCTAGACTTGAACAGGTTAAGATTGTAGTGATCGTGGAAACATCCACTTGGGAGTCGGTTCCACAGAGCAGTGGTTCGCGGGAAGAAGCTGTTCGAGTGGAACTTACTTATCACTGATGGAATACGGAGGAAATGTGGGTGGTATACTACTACGTAAGTGGCATGGTGGGTCCTAGCCGTGAAGGTTAGAATTTGGCGGAACCAAGGAATGTAGTTCGTTAATAATTTCTTTACTTTTTATTTATATTTTGAGTGGAAAATATGATTTGTTTAAAGGGAAATTTCTTGTGCTAACATAATAAATATTAAGTGTCCAGCGTCCTCTTTTTTGGAAACTAAAGACCGTAGTGAATTTCTGTAGTAATCTTGAGAGTTTTTTTTTTATGAGTACGCTACATGGTCAAAATCGGCGGTAAAAATTAAATAAAAATATAGTTAAAAATTATATATATAATATCTTTTAGAATAAGAGAAATAAAAACTCTATTTAGAACTAATGTAAAACAAGTCTTTATAGAAAATTTCAAGTGGAGTAATGGATAGCGGCTCGGATTGAGGAATCGGTGAGCTGAGTTCGAATTCCAGTGGAATCCATTACATTCACTTACGTACCCTTGGGAAAGGTATGAATCCTCTTCTTCTCCCCCCTCCCCAGCTATGGGTAACTGGTCTACCGCAGAAAGAAATGTCAGCCTACTGCGGGAAAAAAAATCTGCCCCATTCGTCATGTATCGAAAGATACATGATTCTCTAAGCATGTATTACGCATGGCACATAACTGACTGAGGTAGTTTAGTGCTTCTGTCGGAGTTAGCTCCTTAACCCTTCACCAGGGGTCTCTCTCCCCTGGCTATAAATACTGGCTGACCTTCGCCTCGATCTGTTTCTTCCTCAGGCCTTCGGCCTTATGCCACCTCGCAGATGTGAGCTCTCACAGATACAGCGTTTCCCAAATTCTGGGAACACACTAAGAACAATACACGTACGTACGAACACTCACCACAACACACACATAATATTCACCACACGTACTCTGTCCATGTAACTGTCCATGTGCTTGTAACCTTTAACTTGTTATTAATACATATATTTGTTTACATATATTTATCGGTCTTGTTTGTTTTCTTTGGACTTAAAGTCCAACTTTCTCATGTAGTTGGACCGGCTAGCAGGAAATTTTAACTCTCGTGTATTTTTCACATACTCACGGTCCTCTAAACTTCTTTGATTTTGGTATCTCCAACTAGTAATCTGCATATTGAACTGTTCCGTTTGCTAACAACCATGCATCCCGTCTTCTTGTAATTGATGTTTAAAGTACAGCAATTTAGATATCTGGGAGGTGTTTTAACAGAGGACGGAAACATGAAGGCACATTCCCCAAAACTAAAGTATTAAGAAACAGGAAAATTTCGTTAGAAACAAAGAATAGAGTGCTACGTGATAGTAGTCCTCCAATATGGCAGTGGATACTGGACAATCTCCTCACAGATGAAGAAGCGACTTGAAGCAACAGAAATGTGGTTCTACAGGAGGATGTTGAGAATACCACGGACTGAACGTGAGAAACGACAAATATTTAGAAAAAAATGGAAACATAAAAGAACACTTATATTTAACACCAGAAAGAGATAGTTGAAATTTCTGGGGCGAATAATGAGGAAAGGCGGCTTAGAAAATTTGATATTCACAGGACATAATGAAGGAAAGACGGACAGAGGAAAACAGTGAAAAAAAAAACCAACCTAAAAGAGCTTGTAAATGGTTGCAGAATAGGGTTTAAGAAGAGATATAGCAAAAAGAAAACATTTTTTAAGTAAAGAGCTACAAGGGACATGACACTGGAGTGTCGTTTATCGGTTTATGTTTCGACACGCGTTTTTAAGTGGCCTCTCAGTCCTGAGTGGAGACAAAATCGCAGATTTCCATCGTGGACATGTACTTTTTTTAAACAGGACACAAAACGGTAGTTTAACATTTGCTCTGAGAATGTGGACTTTTATAGATATTTTCTTGAATAAACTAAACATCACTTAAATTTAAATTATAAACGTTGTTTGTATGAGACGGAACTTTTAGCAAATGACTTTGCTACAATTCTAGAGAACCAAAAATACGCGAACCACAATAAAAAAAATTTAAAAAAAGTTACAAACAAACAAATAATAAAAAAAAAAACGCTGGGAAAACGTCGAGAAACTGGGAAATGTCTCCGTGGGAGATTGGCTAAAATAACATTTGAATAATTTATGTTAGGTTGGTAAATGTCCTACTGACAAATAACTTTTTTTACTCGTCTATTACTTTTTTTTTTAACAGTTGCCGCTTTTAAGGCTGTCCGTTATTACAAACGAATTATTCAAGGATTAATTAATTTTTTATTTACCTCATATTTTTCTTTAACATTATCTAGTTATAAAACTGCAGATTTTGTGCTTTTGTGTCTAAAATTAAAATAATAAGCACTACAGTACATTTCTTCAAATGTCCATATGTACTATGTAGGCAAACTTTATCTGATAAAGAAAGAGTAATTTCTAAAGAATTAATGAATTTTTATTTTTAATCCGACATAGTTTTATTACTTTAAAGTTTAAACATTTTATACTCGTATTTAATTTGAATAGAACATCCTGTTTTATTTTTTAAACAGTTGAGTAGTGTAATGGTAGACAAAATAAAATAAACAGTTTTTTCAAAAAACTGAGCGTTCTACTCAAAAATACAGGTATCAACTAACGTTAGAGAAGTACAACAGAATAAAGAAGAAGCTATAAAATTACAAGCAAAAAATATGAAGTTTGCCTATATTTCGAAAAGTTTATATTTTAACGATCAAAAAAGACAATGTTGGCAAGGAACAATTTGAAAAGAACGCTGATTCAAATGATAATTGAGATATCGTTCGATTGTATTGCTACTTTAGGTCATCCGTAGATTCGACGAAACGCCCGTTGTTGCTTGATCGTCGTCGGCAAGTGAAATAATAAAAACAGGATTCGCTTCACTTTGGTCGATTGGAATCATTTCGACAAATCTGAGAGAAGCAAAAGAGGAAGTCATGGCATGGTTCCGAACACCGGCAATACAAGAATTCCTTGCATTTTTACTCTTTATGACCGTTGTCGTGCCGAGTCAACAAGCCGAAGTCATTCAGGGTTCAGTCCCACTTAATTCTGGAACATTTCAAAAGGTAAAGAAGAAAAAGAAAAAAAATTCTTTTTTCAAGACACCGGCTTTTTTTCTTCCTTTCTTTGATGTTTTTCAAAGAAAACAAATCTAATGATAATTATTTATCTTGGTTCGACTTCGACTGATTTTTTTATGTTTTTTTAAGAATGTGTCGTGATTTTTAATCTTTTGTTTTTAAATTTAGAATTGATTTTTTTTTTTTTTTTTTTTTCATTTTTCAAGTTTTATATTTTGGTGAAAATTTTCCCAGAAATTCCTTAGAAATTGTTTAAAATCCTCCACCTTTTCGCACCGAATTCTATGAAATATGTATAAAAAAAAAAATGATTCATATTTTTTTATATCATTCGTTATCTTTTAAATTTTCTTATGATTTTAATTTGGAAAAACCTTTTTTAACTATTATCCAAAATTCGAGTTAAATTTAATATTTAATAATTATTTTTTTTATAATTTAAAAAAAACAATTTGAAGTTAACTTTTTAAATGTAAAAATCATTTTGAAAAGATTTTACGACCAAAAATTTCTTGTTTATTTATTTGAATTAAAAAAAGAATTAATTTTTTTTTTCTTATTTTCAACTTGTAAAAAAAAATTTATTTCAATGTTTTTTAAGTTTTATTTTTCATTAACTTTATTCTTAAATTCTTTCAAAATCGTAAAAAAAATACTTTTAGTTTCAACATTTACTGTTCTGTTACAGATTATATTTAAATATTTAATTTAATTTCATAAATTTACACGACTGTAAATAAAATCTGTTTTGTTTCTTTATCATTTTCATTCATTCTTTGTTGAACAACTGGCTCAGTGGTAGAGCTGGAAATCTATGATTTCTTGGGTATCATTTTTTTTTTTTTTAACTAATTTCTTTGGTTAAAAATAAGATTTAATTTGGCACAAGGTCACAGAAATTGAGTACACAGTTAGGGTTGATAAATTATAACTCGTTTTCTTCAAAGCGAATTTGTTATGGTAAAAAAAAAAACACTCATTTCTTGGAAGATTCCCCTCTCTTAAATAAAAAAAAAAGTCAACAATATTGAAAACTGAATAAGAAAAAAAAAAAAAAATGCATTCCGTACACAACACTTAGTCTCTTCTAAGTCTTCTTTAATAGCGGTCAGTCTATATCACATAACAAAAAAAAATTTAAAAACCCAAAGCATGTGATTTTTTCCCCCTCTTCTTCGCGGTGGACGACTGCGAAATGATCGTCAGTGGTTCCGATCGTAAGGTTGGTGAGTTTCATTAACACACCCGATTATTAAAGGAATTCTTGGGTTTCAAATGAATCCCGTACACTACACAGAGACCGTCAGTCATTCCCAAGAAACAATAGGCGACCAAATGGTCTCCGGTTCAATTCCAGCTGGGTTCATCTCTTACTCTTAGTCTTATCATCAAGGAGGAAAAAAAAAGACTGACTTTTTCAATACCAATACGCACCAATGGGTCACTACTGAGATTAAGAGTTTTTTTTTTTGTTTATTTAATTCTACACACTAACCAGAAGATAAGGACTCCTCAATCCTCATTTTAACTGCATTGTTGTCCATTTTTGATTTCAGAAAAGAACATCCTTGATTTTAACGACTAATTGCAAAATAAGCACTTGTTTCATTTGTCAATTTGAAATTTTCACACGGGTTTGTTTTCTCAAATTAAAAAAAAAAAAATCAATTTAATTAATTTTTTATTTTTTGGTTAAATTCTTTCACCCTCCTACCCCCCTTTTTTTAACTAAGCTCAATTATTTATTTTTTATTTTTTATTTTTTTAGCACAAACCTATTTTAGCAGAGTTTTGTGAAATTAAGTTATCTACTTACTAGCAGACGCTCAAATTTGACATTAAAAAACAAAGTATCTGCGGCGTGAATAAAATAAAAAAAAGACCCCCCCCATCCAAGTAAAAACACCAGCGTGTTTATTCTCCAACCTCCTTTTTTAATTTTTTTACGTTTTTATTCTACTAAGTCATGTCTTTTCCGTTTCGTCTGTATAGTACTAGTACAGTAAGTACACTGTACAGCTTTCATAGGACAGGAAATTGTGGAGGGCCATGATCGTCTACGTCCTGAAGGGACAAGGCACATAGTTTTAAAGGTCACCGATTTTAAAATAATCAATTTAATTGCAATTCCAGTTTTGTGTAACAAAGTGAAAACTAATTGCAACTTGGTGATTTGCTCGCCAATTAATTGTCAATGGATTTATTTTAACAATTTTTTTTAACTCTAGTCTACTAGTTGTCTTTCTTTTTGTTCGGCATTAAATGACCCAGAAAGAGTTGATAATGCCGTTTAAAACAAATCAAATCTTTTTGTCAAATGCACAAACTTCCATATACGCTTTTTTACATCGTTGTCTTTGCTTTTTTGAATTTTTCATTTTTCAAGCTAATTAAAACCTCTGTATTAAAAAAAAAAAATAAAATAAAGTTTTAATCTGAAATGTAATGAGACTACTTTCTTTTTATATATATATATATATATATATTATATATATTTATTTTTTTTTAGCGTATAAGTCATGGCTTTCCACAGCGTCTTTATTATATGTGAATTGCTATAACTTCTTGAGAAAGGCAATACAGTGGCTTCCCATTGTTTTTGCCACCGTTGTTAATGTGGAGGAGTTTTTTGTGGGTAGGTGCGCCCACCCAAGGTTCAAGAACCCAGTCTCCTGCTATTTCACCCATAGTTTGGTGTGAGAGAGATTGCTTCTCACTTTCCCAAGGACATTTAAATGTGAACACTACAGACTAGTTAGGGATTTCATCTTGGCTCACCAATTCCACTTTTCACATTAATAACTGTTACACTAAGCACCCCCTACCCAATGCCTAATCCTCTTCAGGACATGGGTGATCATGATTTGCCACATGGCTTTCTTTCATTAATTGTGACATATTGCCGGGTGGGGATATTGGAGCCTTTTCCAGTTGACTTTTTTGAAGTTTTGAATTCAGAGTATTTTTTTTTTTTTTTTTTTTTTTTTTTGTGTGTGAAGATGGCTACTACTCAGGGCTAAAAAGATCAATCTCCCCTGCTATTTTCCCTATACCTGGGGAGATGAAATGGATTCATGCCTTTCCTAAAAGACATTTATGGTCAAAGAATACAAGAGACAAGGTTAGAACTTGGTGTGCCATTTTCACTTTATCCACTGATAACTGTTACATGATCCACACATCTAACTTAATTTAAGTTTACATTTCAGGATAAAAAAAAAACAAAAGCACAAATAAAAAACGAAACTCAAATAACTTAAGCCTCCCTTGCTTCACGATTAATTCAATTTAAAAAGAAAATAATTTATATACGGGATTTTAATTGTTTTTTTTCTTAACTTATGTATTTTTTTAATCCATTTATCAATTGATGTCAATTAGTGTTTGTAAATTTTAAAATCCTTATTGAAAATGGAACATTTAAAAACTTCCAAAAATTTAATGGTTTTCTAGGTGTAGCAAACTTCAATATTAGCCCTAATTTCAGACTTTAGCCCTAAGGAGATATCAAATTTGTTTTTTTAATTTCTTAAAGAAATTGGACCTTGATTAAATTTTGATTTCACTTAAATACTGAAATTTTTGGATCCAGCTTCATTTTTTGTTTTTGATTTGATCCCAAAAAATGATGCAACTATTTATGACTGACAAGACTCTTTTTGCTTTAGGAAAGAATGTAACTCTTACCTTTTTAATAGGAATAGATAGGTTTGCTTATCATCAGGTTCACACTACACCCTGATCTTTTGAACAGGAGTAGAGGTTTATTTCTTGTTTCCTGTTTAGGATTAGGTTTCCAGTTCTTTCTAAAATATTTTCCTTTTCTTCCACTTCCGGTGGCCCCTTGTGTCTTGGTTGCATTATCACCTACCTTGGGGTGGTGCCTTTTACTCTGCAACCCTCTACCTCGAGTGGCTCTTGGGCCTCATACAGAGTTGAACATCATTGTTAAAAAAAACAAACTATTAAAGCCTCTAGCAGCTCTTTCCTTGATCACAGTAAGTGGTGAATATATGCTTAATTTTGCCAGAAAACATCAACTAATTTAAGCTTGATATGGCACAGGGTCATAATAGTGGATCACTCGGAAACATTAATTCCACTAGCTCTTGCTCTGTGGTTAGATATCTTTCCATAGTTTCTAACTATGACACCTGTCTTCAATTCTTGTGAATTAGATTACATTCAATTATTAAGAGAGACTTTTGCAGTATCACCTTCCCTTTTCTCTGTTATAGGCTGGTGATAAAACCCCTTAAGATGTTTGATATGACACATGGATTCATGACTTTCTTATGAAAGTAAATGACATGGTTGTTAATCATGTTTGCTGATTCTATTAATTTTCTATTATTTTTTGCCATTTTGCACCTTTGTTGCTCTTCAATGTATTAATAGTGTTTTTCTAAGCCTAGCTTAGATGTGGCACAAGGCTGAAAGTAAGAGGGAGTCCAGTGAAGATCAAAGATCACTATCCAATCGTAATTGCTCTAATGATGAGACAAGCTTACTAACCATTACACCACATTGAGGTGTTCTTTCAATGTTTTAATCGATTGGAATGGGCAGGGAGGTTTGTCTGAAAAATCAGCATTCAAAACTTTAACTTTTACCTGTTAATGCTGATAAAAATGAAAAAATATTTCTTCAGAGATATGAAATTTTGCTTTTGTAAGATAAAGTAAATTTTATCAATTTCTGAGACATTCCTACTGTTATCAGTTCTAGTTTTGATTTCAATCTTTTTTTTTTCTTTTTTGTAATTTAAAATTAACTTTGAATCCTGCCAGAAAGCACATTTTCTTTATTAGGACTCTTGAATGCACAAGCTGGTAGACACAGATTTACACTGCTAAAAAGAAAAAAATAACAGGTATGTCTGCTCAAACACATGTTGTATCTACTAAATATAACATTTAAAGTATAATATATATGTGTTAAAAGGCCAGGCCCAAGACACGCCATATGATGAGCACACCAAGAAGCTATTCATGGAGACCAGACATCCAACTGTGACACTAGGGCAGGTCAGTTTTAGAACCGTGGTATTGCATTCAGTTTAAAAGTTGTGGTTTGACATGATAAATAAAGACATAAAATATTTTTATCCAAATCATTGCCATTTTCCTAGGAAACAAGCTTAAAGATTAAGTTTAGGTTCAAAATCATAGTGTTTAAATTACATTCCAGTAATGTAAGTCTTATAAGATTTTTAATTTACTCAATCTTTACAAATTGTATATGGACAAGATGCATGGCACAAGCACATTATTACTAAATCATTGTGTCATCAAATAAGACCTTCATTTACTTCAAAGGGAAATTATATTGAACATTTTAGCTATATTATGATGTATTATACCGTGCAGTAGTTTTAGTGCAATTTTCAATAAACTATGCAAATTTAAAACATTTTGTCTTATAATTTGTGCCCAGCAGTATTATAGTGTTACTTTTATCTCTTTTTTTGTTTTTTATTAATTATGATCTAACAAATCTTATTCATTGAATAATCTTTTTTGTAATCTTTTACAATTTTTTTTTTATACAGCTTTTACCTACTGAATACAGTAAAAAATTGCATATTTTGCTTGTGGTGATTCATAATTGGAATTCTGGTTTGAATATATTTTCCATTCAATATGTCTAATACAGAAGGCATTGACTTTATTTGGATTTATTTTTAAATAGTAAAATTCTAAAGTTAGTTTGCAAGCAAAAACCTACAGAAATTAGGTATTTCTGTACATTTTTCGAATAATTTTTTAAACTAAATGCTCAAAAAGTGATAAAAGCTATGAATGTAATTTTTGGTGTCCCAAAGGTTTGTTCCCAAAGGCAGTCAAACGTTACAGCCAATGATGTTCTGTCATCTCCTGTGACAACACCAGTGCTGAGCAGTATTGACTCACTCTTCCTTCCTTTAGTTGACATAAATAGCATAGAGAGGGGAGATATGCTGCATTGGGCAACTGTTGATTTCACAAAAATTATCTTTCCTAAACCTGCACCCTCTGCTTGATTGATAAAACAGATACTGTACAACCACCACAAGCTGAATTAAAAAAAAAATCCCTGGGTGCAAATCCATAGTGTTTAAAGACCAACAAATGCTACATGCTATGTCTAATAGAGGAAAAGGTGGTGCTGGTCTTCAATTGACTCATTTCACTTACAATTTGCTAAAATTCATTTACTTTGAGACATTTTTTTATGATATACAAATAAATTGAGATATGATTTTGTTATTGTTTCTATTACAATATGTTCAAGACTTTTAAATCCTTTTCTTTTATTCTCACTCTTACCATTTCTACAACACAAAATTAATATTAGATAAAATATTTGTAATAGGATACAAATCACTAGATATTTTCTCTCAACAGATTTCAATATTTTACAAGCAGGTGATAAAAAGTCCTTGTTAATTGTCAGTTTTTGTTTTCTAAAAGCTATTTATAATTTCAATTCAAACATTCATGATTGTTTGTACAGATCGACTGAATTTGTTGCCTTTGTGACAAAACAAACACCTATGACCCAAAATTGTCTGTTTGGACAAGAAAGAAAAATGTCATCAACTTTTGGCAGGTGAAATTCTCACTGTCAACCTCCCGTACCTTACAACTAATATTTGGGTGGGATGAGGGTACAATATTTGGATGGGGAAAGGGTACAATTTTAATTACCTCTGTTGTTAGTTTAATCTCCCAAAAGAAACAAGTTATCTCATATGAACAAGGAAATGTATCCAATTTACATGCAATGTGTTTTCTAGGGGATAAACATTTTAAATTTGCTTCACTGTCCCATGGTTGTCCAAACAAAAAAAAAAAATCCGTTTCTCACTGTTAGTTTGTTGATCAAAAACTTTGAAGTTGTCAGTTCAGTCCCAACACTAAGCAGTTTACAAAAATCTGTTTTTGTAACAGATTTTTGTCTCCTTTTTCTTATTTCAAAGAAACACCTAGAATGTGGCTTACTCCTCACCCACTTGTCTTTGCTAAGACATCGTTAGAGGGCACTGTTAAGCAGCTATAAAAACGAGATACTTCTTGTCTTTCTCTCTCATTTCCACTTAACATGCTTATCGCAATGACACCTTCCACTGTGCATGGGGATATCTTTCTCCTTATTGAATGAACACACCCACAGTGTATCACACCCATAATTGATAACTTTTAATATCTTCTTTGTTTTGGATATATATTAGTCTATTATATTTTCTCTTTTTTATCTATTATATAAAACCCAAAATATAAAATGTTACCTTCTTGAAATTTATTCTGTCATCTTATGACTGTCATTTACATGTGCAAATTTTTTTTTTGTCACTCTGTTTAGTCTGACTTGGACCATTTCTTCAACAAGAAAGATGAACTAACAAAGAGGTGTTATTCTTTGGCATGGACGGAAGAATGAGTACCAGTCTAGCTTTGTAGATTGGTTTGAAATTCTGAAAAGGTAATTGAATGTGACAAGCACCTGATGAAGACCAGAAAGTAGAATGTCTGAAACACTGGAACTATAAGAAAAATGAGGGCAACAATTGGAATTGGAGAATTGATAGACATTGAATATTTTTGTTTAAAAATCTTTGTATGAAATCTAATTTTGAATCAAGAGACATGTTTCTTGTATCTGATCGTCCTGGGTATGACGATAAACTACATCTGGCAGCAAAGCCTCTGATCAGGTGATTAGAGGATTTGAGGAGCATGAAACCACCTCTTAACTGCTGTTTTTCACAGGCCCACTCTGACTGACCCTGGTTGGTAGTGCCTGTTAGGGTCCCAACTATGGTCAAATTGTGAACCCCCCAAACAAAAATAAACACCAATTTTTTTATAATAAAATGACCAATATATTTTTGTAGCAAAATGACAATCAATGTAACACTAAAAAAATATAAAAATACATTTTTATAGTAAAAATTACAAACAATACATTTTATAATCTACAAACTATATATAAGAAAAACATACATTTACCCTGAAAGTATAAAAATATGTACAAAATATCTGTATTTCAGTATTAAATAAGCCATAGAGGTTGATATGATGCTAAATGAAATCAACCAACCAGCCAACGGACAAACTAACCAACCAATCTTGTATCTGACATTTGTTATAAAGTCTTTTCAATTTAAAAAGTAAAGGCTTAAAATCTTGTGACAGTCAAACAAAAATGAACAATCATCAAGCACATTAATTACTTTGAACCAATTAAGTTTTCTTTTTTTTTTGTGAAGTGTTGTCTTAATGATGTTATTTTTATGGTGAACATGGCACATTTAAAAACTCTGCAATTTAACATTTAGTACCAACAAGAAATTCCTAGCCATGCACCGGAAAGTCTTTTTCACTTAAAATGAATCACTGAATCTTGTTATAAAACCTTGACATTTGTGAACATTGCAACATTATTTGAAAGAGAGAAACAAACAAATTAGAAAATTTACTGGACAGTTGGAGAATGAAATGTCTGTTAGAATAATTGACAATGAAGATTGTCATGTTGATAAACACTCAAATTGTTTTTAAACCAAATTGAAAAATATTTAGGCAAATTTCCTCTGCCCCACTAAAAAGAGTTTGGCATTAAGATAACAAGGTAAATAGTGCTATAAATAAATTAAAAACTTCCCCCAGTATATTTTATTTCTCTCTCCCTTATGTCTTTCCAAAAATATAAGAAACCAGAGCTTCTCTCAACCCACACAGAATCAGTTTTTATAGATTTTACTATTTAGACCACTCATCAACTTCTCAAATTGGACAAACAAATTTTTTTTATTTTTCCTTTCCTGTTACAAACAAACAAAAAAAATAGCAAGCAAATTCATTCCTGCTTTGTGGCTGATGTATTTGTCTATCTCTTATTGGAAGTGGACAAGCTTTGATAAAAGCTACCTATGGTCAAATCCTGCTGAAAACACTGGTACTCATTTGATCACTGAAGTTAAGCAGCACTAAGCCTGGTCAGTACATAAGATGGGGGACCACTTTCAAACACCGGGTACTGTAAGCAACTTCCTACACTCCAAAATTTTTCAAGGGTTAAGTTATAAAAAAAAAATCAATTGCTAAAAGCCAGTATTTCAGCTTCTGATTTTCAAAGAAGTTAGGCCCTTTCTATTATAAAAACTTGACAACATACAATTTTTGAATCCCTAAATTAATTTTTTTCCCTATTGTTAACTCAATACAAGACCCAAGGGCCACTCAAGGTAGAGGGTTACCGTGTAGAGTTGTATTAATGTAAGAAAGGGCAAGATAACTACAAAGATAGATAATTCTAGACTTGAAAAAAGTCAAGATTTAATTAGCAAATAAAATGTCAGAGTTCAGGCAGAGATATTAGAAGTATAGAGTTGAAGTAGGCTTTTGAAAGGAACTAGAAAACCATTCCTAAACAGGAAATAAGGGATAAACTTCTACTCCTGTTCAAAAGACCAAGGAGTAGTATGAACTGGACAATAGATAAATACATCTTTGATTTAAATTATTATTAATAGTTCCAGTGTCTGTTGTACTTCCATTTCAAATTGAATATTCTGATGCTGACATGTTGAAGATCTTTTCTTCAACCAATGATGATCATGCTAATAAATTGTGGGTAAATGGATTTTATCTTTTGTTGTCATTCCAGTGTTATTTCTGATTTCCATAATGTGTAGATGATAACATTTATCTGAAAGAAAACAAAAAAAAAACTTGAATACTTGCCACCTGTTCTCAGAAACAGTCTTTCAGATGTCATTATCATTGTAAGATAAGTAGGTCAGAAATGAGCTGGACTTGTACTCTTCTAAAAACTAGGACACGGGTCTTATCTAAGACTCATTTTATTTACAGAAAGAATTTGATTTCTTATTAAGTACAATTAAGTTAGTCTATGATATTGTTGTAGCATGCCTACAGACGATAATGGGTATGTCCTCATTCACGTAAATACTGTATGTTGGTCTGCAGTTGGAGGTTTGTCTCTGGCTGTGCTGGTCAAACTCTCTGCCTCTGGACAGAGAGGATCCCCATACAAGGCTATGTCGAAGGGCAGAGTCTCATCTCAGGAAACAGCTGCTCAATCCCATTTTATATGGGGTCTATGGGGAATTTTTGGCCAAGCCTACGGGTTTGGATTCCCAACATTAAATTTGGCCTTGGGCCACATCTGACTGCGTGGGGCGGTTGGTAGATATCTTGCAGTTGGAGATTCATTGCAGAATTCACTTGACTCACTTCTAGCAGTTAACTACTACTTCTATGCACCGCTGGCAAATTGTATGTGTTGTTCTTGTCCTAAATATTATTGTTTATTACCAACCTTTGTTTGATTATTTTATTCAGTAACCTTCTCTAGGTTACAAGAGATATAAAAGAATAATTTCTTATTTGAGCTGTTTTTTACATTTCTTTTTATTTCTAACTAAAGCTCACCCAATACAAAGCTCAAGAGCCAGTCAATGTAGAGGATTATGGAATTATATATGTGATATAATTGTAAGAGAAGGTAGGCAGAAGTGTATATTATAAAGATAAGGATAGACAACAATTGACCCTTGACTTAATGTTAAGATTGTAGTCTTCTGGGAAGCATTTACATAGGAATCTGTTCTATAAAAGAGCAGTTCTTTGGTAAAGAAGTTGAGTGGAATTTCTTATATAACTGGAATATGGAGGAAATGAGTGATTTGATTCCATGGATGTAACATGGTGAGAGTTCTAGGTGTAAAAGTCTAAACTGGTTGAACTAAAGAATGGAGCTCGTCTGAACATTTGCCATGGAAATAGTGATAGATTAGTGACCAACTTGTAACTTTACATCTGTGTGAAACAGTCTGCACAGGTCCACCCTGACTGACCCTGGTTGGTAGTGCCTGTTAGGGTCCCAACTATGGTCAAATTGTGACCCCCCCCCCCAAAAAAAACAAAAATCAACACATTTTTTATAATAAAATGACCAATATGTTTTTGTAACAAAATGACAATGTAACACTAAAAAAATAAAAAATACATTTTTATAGTAAAATT
This sequence comes from Acanthosepion pharaonis, assembly GCA_903632075.3. Lineage (NCBI taxonomy): Eukaryota > Metazoa > Mollusca > Cephalopoda > Sepiida > Sepiidae > Acanthosepion > Acanthosepion pharaonis. The sequence goes on along the minus strand of CAHIKZ030001785.1, from coordinate 376,147 downwards.
ACCAACAATACATTTTATGATCTACATGCTATATATCTGAAAAACATATGTTTATCCTGAAAGTATAAAAATATGTATAAAATATCTGTATTTTGGTATTAAATAAGTCATAGAAGTTGTTTGATGCTAAACAAAATCAACTAACCAACCAACAAATGAACCAATCTTGTATCCGACATTTGTTATAAAGTCTTTTCTATTTAAAAAGTAAAGGCTTAAAATCTTGTGACAGTCAAACATATTGATTAGTGATAGGCTTGCAACTTTACATCTGTGGGGAAAGAGGCTGCAGAGTGGAAAATAAATAATCCCTGCAAAACAGCATAAACAATTCTGAACTCTGTCAAGGCTGGATAGGTATGTTTTGATTAGCTTCAGCCTATATATACCAGAAGTACTTCATTTTTGGTCTGATCTGAATCTTGTAAAGTCAAAGTATAGGAGAAGGAGTCGGGTACTTGCTAGAGCCTTAGAATGAGGAGCCCACCATTTTTCCAGCATCTTTAGCTACAGATTATAGATTCTACTTGTGTTCTGGAGTGAACATCCAGCTATATAGATATTTCTTTGAAGTAAATTATTCCATGAATTATTCAGACTAGTATCTCCATCTTTGTTGTTTTGTTTTTTTTTTTTTTTAATCTCAGCTCTATTCTTTGGTCATCATTATATGTCTTTATGCGTGACTAAGTCCTTTTCATCCTTTTCTCGGTAGCAATGGCATAGCTCATAGATGCCAACATTAAAATCTTCTACTCCCTACCCACCAAAAAATCTACTAGGCAACACTCAGTAACTATTAAATGCAGCATGTCCTGGGTGTGACAATAAACTACATCCAGCAGCAGGGCTTCTGATTGGGAGGTTTTGATGAGTGTGGAACCACCTCTTAATTGTTGTTGTTCCCAAGTCCACCCTGACCCAGGGTGGCAGCAGCACCTGTTAGGGTCCCAGGTATGGTCAAATAGTTAACACCCAAACTGAGATCAAAACACTATGAAAGCATAAAAATAGATTTTTATTGTAAAAATACCAGCAATACATTTCTGGAAAAAAAAATATTAATATATATTCTATTCATACAAACCTATCCTAAAAATCTTGATGGCATTAAATAACTCATTGAGGTGTTGATATGCCATGAAACAAAATAAACAAACTAAACTTAAATGCAGCATACGTGAAGAAGGCCAGAGAATATATCATACTTTGTGGAAAAACAACAACGATGAGGATCCTAGATCAGATAATTTGTGGTGTCTGATATGACTAACTCCTGGGACAATTTGCTTAATAAGTTTATTTAAGTTCCACTTACAAATCATTTTTTTTTTCTCCCCAGTCATCATACCATTGATAAATTCATAATAAGATTGGACAGAAAGCAGGGATGATTGGATTTGTACTTTTCTTAAAAAGTCTTCTAATGTAGTCGAACATATTGAACCCAGACACTGCCAAATTTATTTTTCATTTCAATCTGTAGACTCAAAAAACAAAATGGATAGTGGCTTGGATTGAGGAATCAGTGAGTTCAAATTCCAGTCAGATCCATTACATTTACTTACATACTAATACCCTTGGGGAAAGGTATGAATCCTCTTCTTCTCCCCCTCTAATTATAGGTAAATAGCAGGACAAACTGGGTTCTATAGCCTTGGATGGCAGCTGGTCTACCGCAGAAAGAAATGGCAATCTACTGCAGGCAAAAAAAAAAAAAATTTGCTTTGTCAGTCATGTATCAAAAGATACATGATCGCCTAAGCATGTATCACACATGGCACATAACTAACTGACTGAATAAATTGTATTTCTTGTTATCTGACACACTCATATAAAAGAAAATGAAATCAGATTTCTGATGTAAATTAATTAAAATTGGTTTTAAAAATAAACTTTACTAAATTGGATCTATATCTTAAAACTTTATGAATGGTTTTCTAATTTACTATTTTGTGTCTGGCGATGTGTAAATGGAAATTTGCAGGTATTTTGGCATATATATATATGTGTGTGTGTGTGTGTATATAAATATATATATATATATATATATATATATATTATATATATATATATTATATGTGCGGTACTTATTAGAAAGCACTCAATATCAGAGATAGAGCTAACATCATTGAATATGATGGACAAGAAAGATTTTTAAATTTTATTTAGTTTTTCCAGCGTTCTTACATTTTTCTATTTGGTGGAAGTACAAAAACTAAACTAGAAAGCTGCTCACTTGAATTCTAGCTGCACTCAACACATGAAAGCTCGGAATAAATGCTCGTACTTGTATTCAAAACAGCAGGAAATTAAAATACATCTTAAACATTCAAAACATGAAAAGAAATTAGCAACACCAAAACAAAACTCACTTGAATATGGCTAAGGAAGTGGCTGAAAGCACTTAGGATATTTCTATTAATATGGACATTTTTTGCATTCCCTCATTCCCAGCAAATGGGAAAATGCAAGAATGCTGGAAAAACTAAATAAAAAATTAATAAAATTTTACTTCTCTGTCATATTTAATGAAAGATGTTTAAAAGAAAGGTTATGCCCAAATGTACATTTATTTATGATATATATATATATATATACCCACACACAGTGGAATGAAACAAATATTTGTACACCTACAAATTTTTAATTTATTGCTTTTCCAACAAATGAATAGACATACTTTCCATATAATTAACTGTACACAGATGCATAATAATGAAATTTGCATAGAAAACAGAAAATTTGATTTAATAGAAATAATTCCTATTTATCTATTTTAATTGGTGAAAAAAGTATGCGTACAATACAAAAAAGAATACATAATCTTCATTTAATATTTTGTAGAATAACCATTATTCACTTCTACAGCAACCAACCTCTTCTAGTTTTCAATTCATGAGTTGCAAATTTTAGTTGGTATTTTGCTCCATTCTTTTTTGCATATGGTCTTCAGATCTGGGATGTTTGTTGGAGCTCCTGATTGAATTTGAATTTTAAAATAATGCCAGAGATTCTTGATCGGGTTTAAATCTGGGGACTGACTTGTCCATTTCAGGATATTTACATTATTTTCAGCAAGCCATTTCTTCATAGATTTTGTGGTGTGCTTAGGATCATTATCTTGTTGAAAGATCTGATCAGGAGGAAGTTCAAGATTTTCAACTGAAATCATTAAATTTGCTTCCAAAATATTTTGATATGTTACAGCATTCATTCTACCATCTATTACTGATATGTTGCCAGTACCTTTTGCTGAAAAACATCCCCAAACCATGATGCTGTTACCACCAAATTTCACTGTTGGAACTGTGTTCTTTTGTTTGAAGGCACCACCCTCTTTCCTCCATGCATGATTTCTAGAATTACATCCAAAAAATTCAATTTTGGTTTTGTCTGTCCATAATACTCTTTCCCAACACGATTTTTCCTTATCCTTATGTTTACAAACAAATTTTCAACTCTGGGTTTTTTAAATAGCAGTGGAGTTTTCCAAGGGGATTGTTCCTATAAATTTCATGGCTTATTGTCTGTTTAGCGACACATATTCTTGATGAAAGCAAATCATCCTGCAACTCTTGACAAGTAACTATTGGATTTTGTTTAATTTGATGCATTAATTTCCTCAAAGATTTTGCAGAAATAATCCATGGAGTACATGTTCTTCTTTGGTTTTCAACAGTTTTGAGTTTTTTTATACCTTGTATTGGTACTAAATGGAACATTTGAGTTGTCTGAGATTTTCCTGTAACTTTTACCTTCTTACCAATGCATAACAATCAGTTCTTTGTGTAAATTTGTCAATTCTTTACCTCTTGCTTTTGAAAAACTTCTTGCATGAATATCAATTATGGAATGTTCTGTTTGTATTTTATTTTTTTATTTTTTTTGACTAAAAATAACTTCAGATAACTTTATTGGAACATTTTAGAATATTCCACTTGAATAAGCTAGAGTATAAAACAATTTAAAAGTTGTAAAGTTGTAAATCTGAAATTTGCATTGTACGAATACTTTTTCACCCATTAAAATGGATAAATGGGATTTATTTCTATTAAATCAAAAATTTTTTTCTGTTTTCTATGCAGATTTAGTAATTATGCATCTATTTTTCATTAGTTGAAAATAAAATAAATAAAAAAATTGTAGGTGTACAATTATGTTTCTCCTCACTGTGTGTATATATATATATATATATATATATATATATATATATATATATAAGTCTTCTCCCGTCTAATTTTATATTAGGATGTCAAATAGGATCTGTTTTCAGGAAATCAACAGCCCAAGAACAACACATGAGATTTGATTATAAAATGATGAAATTTTTCGTGCAGGACCATCCAAACTTTTTAAAGGGATGAATACAGATATACCTGGTGCACTAAGTTCCACAAGGTTTCCCAAAAACCCTCCACAGGTTTTGAATTCAAGTTGTCCTTCTCCTAGACCAGTTGCCATCCATGGCTATAGAACCCAGTCTGTCTTGCTATTTTACCCATAGCTGGAGGGTGAGGAAGAGGATTCATAATAATTCCCAAGGGTAAAATTATGGATTATTTTTAATAAAATAATGTAATGGATTTGACTGGAATTTTATGACTTCAATATTTGCAATTCCTCAATCCAACCAAATCCATTACATATATATATATATATATATATATATATATATATATATATATATACACAATCTGAATGGCATTTGCTGACCTTTTTTTCATTTTCAATTGATGTTTACCTACCCCTTGTTTAAGTTTGCCTATTAAATCTTTTCCTTTGCAGGTAATCAGTAAACACAAAGCAGTCCTTGTTAAATTTGATGAAACCTATCCATATGGAGAAAAACAAGATGAATTTAAGAAAGTTGCAAATTCTGCGATTGCTCAACCGGACTTATTGGTTGCAGAAGTTCAAGTTGCTGGTAAGTTTCTCCTTATGACGGAATATTGTGCTGTTGTTAAAACATGGGAGATGTAATCAAGTTCTTCATACTTGACTTGTATTTTAAAGAATAATAGTCTAACACTGATGACTTTCAGTCAGACTACAGTAATTGAAAGAGAAAAGACAACACAATAATTATATTGTCAGCAAAGGATCTTATTCTCGTTTGTGAAATACAATGTAATTTTACACTTCTTCTTTTTAATCACGTTGATGTATACGGCTTTTTTAACTCTCTGTATTCTCCAGTGAGCTTCCCTATTATTCCATTGTTCCAAAGAAAATAGCCAATTTTATTGATTTAGATTAGTTGCTCTCATAAAATAATGGTAAACATGGACAAAAGGATGGTTTTTCCCATGACACCACCATTATTTTAACTACCATCACTCTTTGGTAATGTTTTAAAAAGCAATGAACTGAATTGGAATAAAACCTAAGTATATGACAAAAGTGAATTTATACATTTTTTTTTGTTCTTGAGAATTTCCAACAAAAATAATAAACACTATTAGATTATTTATTTACACTTATTTATTGGAATTGATCCAAAACATTGATTAATTGTCAAATGATAAATAATAAAGATTTCTTTATATATCAGGTCATCCCATAAGTTCTGTCCAAATTTTGAATAAAGAAAACAAGTGACCAAATGTTACATTTAATTACAGATTCAATCAACAATGTATTTTCCCTGATTATCTATGGCTTTCTTCCATCTATTTACAAGCTTGCTAATTCCATTACTGTAAAATTCTTTTGGCTTTGATTCGAAGAACTCACAAATGTCAGTTTTAACCTCTTCCTGTGTTACAAAAGCTGTTTCTTCCAAATGATTCTGTAAGCTACGAAACAAATGGTAGTCTGAAGGAGCAAGATCGGGAGAATAAGGTGGATGAGGAATTTTCTCCCAACCAATCTTTTGTGACGTGATTCTTGCTGTGTGGGGTCGCGCATTGTCCTGATGAAACATCACTTTGTTTCGATTCACTAGAGCAGGTCTTTTTTTCCTCAAAGCTTGGTTCAAACGCTCTAATTGCTGACAGTATATTTGAGCATTAATTGTTGCATTAGGTGGTAAGAATTCAAAGTGGATTATTCCTTGGCAATCCCACCAGATTGAAAGAAGAACCTTTTGCCCATGAAGTTCCCTTCTTAGCTGGGGTCCTTCCCAAGCCACTGTCTACGACGCTTAACATTTCGATAAAAGATCCATTTTTCGTCGCCAGTCACAAGTCTATCCAAAAAAGGTGAAACAAGTTGGCAAGAATGGAGAGAAGAGCAGATGTCAACTTGGGATTTGAGGTTGTTTTTAGACAATTCATGAGGCACCCATTTTCCAAGTTGAGGAACTTTTCCAAGTTGTTGAAGATGACGATGAAAAGTTGTATGGTTTGAACTGAGAACCACTGCCAATTCCTCACCTGATAAAGCAGGATTTTCTTCAAGGGCTGCTTCAAGAAGCTTTTCATCAAACTCAACTGGATGTCCGGTTCGATCTTCATCTTCAAGGGTGAAATCTCCACCTCTGAATTTTGCAAACCATCTTCTGTAAGTTCTTTCATTCACACATTCCTCTCCATAAACTGAGTGAATGTTTCTAGGAGTTTCCTTTCTTGAACTCATAAAGCATTATGTGCCTCAAATGATTCTTGGGTACTTCCATATTAGCAGGGTTTTAATCAAACAAAATTTAATTTTATAGTTCTCTGAAATAAAATTTGATCAGTTTAAATGCATCTAAACATAAAAATAATGTTCAGCTCCATTAGACATTATAAAATACTCTTTAAATTTTGTTCATTTTAACAAAAAGTTAAAATTCGGACAGAACTTATGGGATGACCTGATAGTTCGTTCACATGTTTTAATAATTTAGTAAATGTTTATAAATTTATGTATAAAAAATTGTTTTCACATTTATTTCTTCATTGGTAAATGATAAATATTGCATTGCATTAGATCTAATTAGTTTTTTAAATGTTAAAATTATTCTTGTAAATAAACAATCTAATAAATAAAGTGTTTAATATTTTTTGTTTCTAAATTCTCAAGAAAAAGGAAAATATATAAATTCACTTTCATCATGTGTTTAGGTTTTATTACAATTCTAATCATCGCTTTTTAAAGCAATAACGTTTCCTGAGGAATGAAGTTAGCGAAATAAGTCATTGTAAATACCTCAGCAAATAACCTGGAAGTTTTTATTTGTTTTTTAACTTTTCTATTTTTGAACCATTTTTAATGCATAAAAAAAATGTACAAAACCCTGTCAAAAATGAAGCCCAGTTTCATTAATATATTTGTTGTTTAAAAAACTTGTTACATTTTTTTTTGTCTCTGGAATTACAAGAAAGGAAGAAGAAATCTGTTAATTTCTCAATAACATGTACAATGTTTTATTATTATTATCTTGGTCAATCAGATGAGATCAAAGTGTAGTCCCTGTTCAGTTTGTTGTATTTTTTTTTTTTTTTTTTTTTTTGCTGTATTCCCATGCAGTTCAACGATTTCAATTTTTCTGTAGACTATGGTGAAAAAGATAACCTTGACCTTGCTGAAAGATATGGTGTTAAGAAAGAGGACTTCCCAAAATATAAATTATTTATAGAAGGTGAAATTGGTCCCATTGATTATCGCGGAAATGTTAGAGATGCAAATGAAATCAAAAGATTTGTCATGAAAGAATCTCGTGAGTAATCTTTTTTTTTTTTTCTTCTTTAACATTCAAAAATTCGTTGATGGGTGATGAAAATTATTGATGTATAAAGAAGGCTTGATAAAATTCAGTGTAGTGAGTTTGGCACAAGGTCACTTGAAAATCCAACTAAGTAGGAAAATTTCCTTGGAGGTTGAGTTACATTCTACCAATAATGAAATGCAATCTTCCTACTTGCATTTGGCAAGATGTCAGAGCATAAGTTAAATAATGTTGCTTAAAATACAATTGCCAAGGATTATATGAAGTATGAATTCTGCAAATCTACTGAACCACAAACTTGCAATTTTTATATATATGTTTTAAAAATGGAGTGCATTCTTAAAAAGGAAGCTTTTTCATCCAACACATCTTCAGAAACATTTGTTGAAAAAAAAAAAAAGAACTTTCTTTATTCTGTGTGTCTCATTGGTGGGGTCATGATTACAATTTTCATTTTATCCTCACTAGGAGCTTATTTACATCTATTGTTTTTTTGTTTTAATAATAAATTTATTTTAGCTGTGGCTCCTTATTTACTACCCACCCCAACTTTTTCAGTTTTGCTGTTTAAGATTATTTTTGTATGTTTGGTTTTTTTTTCCAACAATGTTTTCTGAAGAAGTATTGGATGAAAATGGTTCCTTTTAAAGAAAAAGAATGCACTGTCATTCTAAAAACAATATATAAATTCAGTGATATAAAATTTTTCTTAAAAAAGTGTGTTTAAAATTTGTTATATTTATAGGGGAAGAATGTTCAACGTTGAAGATAGTGTTTGTAGATATAGTCAGCTTAGATATAGAAATGAAGACCTATAGTGAGTTATCGGTTATAGTGAAGTGTAAGAGTTTGGAAACAGATTAATTTGATTTGGCCTTGTTAGATAGCCCCACCATAAGAGGGGTATAAAACAAGAAAATCAAATTGTAAAGTGAAACAACAAATTTATATACATATAAATCAATTAAGGTCTTTACAAATAAAATTAAAGTATTTTGGTTGATACAAGGGCGTCAAAATGTTCATAGTAATCCTTGCAAGAATGAGTTTATGTATACATAGGCAGGAACGTATGTGTGGATGTATGTATGTATGAGCATTATTGAAGGGTAGGAATGTCTTTGAAGTAATCGCTCAGTCTTAAAATGTTCCGTTTGTTTATCAAGTATAAAAGAGGTGAGGGAGAAAGGTAGAGATAATAATAACGATCATTTGACATTTGTCAAGGGACATGTTAATATGATTGTCTACTTGCTCATGTTTTATTTTGTTTGTGGGGCTTGAAAAGGTCATTTTGGAATTCACTCCTGGATATGATTCAGGTGTTTTCATTGGACGATGAACAAACTTTGCGTCAGCTTGCGAAAAGCTCCATAAAAGAATTAGTTTCTGAGAATTGAAGATTATTTGAATTTTGTTTTTAAATGTTTCCTAGTTTTCTATTGGCTGAAAAACATTTTGCATCAAGGTGTGAAATTTCATGAGTTTTGTCTTGGATTTGGTTTTGCGTGTGTTTTAAGCAAAGTTTGTAAATTCGAGTCTTTTTAATTTCTAACAAAATCAATGAGTCAGTGCTTAGCATTTGAATTTTAAATATAGATCTTGCTTTGTTCACTACAGGCCTAGTTTTCCTATTAAGATCACATTGGACCATAAAATCATGCACTGTTGATTCCTATGTCCACACTATCTACAAATGCTTTATCTTAGATATTGAGCACTCTTCCCCTAGAGAGAGTTAATTTATTGTAACAATCACTAAGACTTTTATTGACATTTTCTTTTTACATTCGATTCTCACTAAAAATAACTTTTGACCAAATACTGTGTTTCCATTGTTTATTCCTGAAAAACAATTAAGTTGAAAATAAAATCTTTGTTTTAATTACTTTTTGATCATTTAATGATGACCAGGGAAACATTTGTTTTATCCCCCACTCTGCCAAAATTCAGTTTGTTTTTACATAATCTTCAAATGACAATCTAATTTTTGAGGTTTGGATAGAATCATTTTTAAAATATGCTCAGAGGAAGTAGAAAAACTGTTCACAACTAATTTCTCTTTAATCTGCTTATTAAATTTTTTTTTTTTTGCATTTCCAAAACTCCAAGGAAAAATTATATCCACTAAGATTTATTCAGAGAGGTTTGCTGAGTGTAAAAATTATGAGAAAAAATCATTGATTAAAGGATTCTTGTTTGAAATTTAAAAAATGTTCCAATATATCTAAGTGCAAAAAAATGTTATTTTAGAACTTATGGTTATTTCTAGCAATTTCAACAATGAAATGTTGAGACTTAGCTGCCAATCTAGTACTCTGCTTAAATTTATAACATCAAGAAACCAAAGAGGAATGTTTATCAGGACCAACATTCTTTGTATTTTATCAAGAATCTCTAAATACATTACAAAAACACCAGACTAGATGTCACAGCAAAATTCAATACATGGTCAAATAAAACTTCTAACAGTGTAAGGTAGATTTAGGTGAGAAAATTCATCCTGAATGACAGTGAAAATGATTTTCCTAGCAGTAGACCTAGCAATTGATTTAACAATCCTTCCACTTCCTGTCAGTGGAAAACATTAGTCAGAGAAAATGCAATGAGCCCTTCTCCTGGAGGTTAGCATCAGCAATGCTGATGGAAGACAAAAAAAAATAGTTATCTTTTTTTAAAAAGAAATTGTTTCATTTTGGAGGCATTAAAATTAACAAGTCATTTCTTGCCCTAGTTAACAACAAATTTAAGTTTTTTTTTTAATAGATCAGCTGAACATTTGACCTAACTTCAACGTCAAATTCTCATGAAAGTAATTAAAAGGAAAACAAACTATTTGCTTACCACCGATTTTTTACTTTGCTCTGTGTGTGTAAATGTATTATTATTATTATTATTAATTTTTTTTCTATTTAATTTTTTGGTTTTTATGCCTATTTGTCTGGAAATAATATGTGTTCATTTATGCCCAAATTTTTAATTGCAGAACTTCCAGAGAAAACATCCCTGGTGGAAAAGGCTGAAAAATTAGTCAATTCCTTGGCTGAGGGCAAAAAGACCTCAGCAACTATTTACATCAAAACAATGAAGAAGATCATCGAGAAAGGGAATGAATTTTTGGAGACGGAAGTTAAACGGGTGGAGAAATTGAAGGATGGTAAAGTGAGTGATAAGAAGAAGGAACAATTGAGCAACAGATTGAACATTCTTAACTCTTTTAAATTAAGACTCAGTGATGAACTTTGAACTACAAAAATGAAGCCATTCAATGTTTCAGTGTGGTCATATTGCAAAAAGGCTTATGCTTGGCTCTTTTAAACTTTTCAACAAAACGAATGTCAATCAAAATTAATAATAAAATTTTTTAAAAGTATAACAAAAACAATTGTGCCATTTTCTTGCAATGATTCTGGCAGTCATGGCTGATCCTGTCTATTTTTTTTCCAGGGTTGCCTTCATTGATATAATATTCAACAAAAATAAAGACATATTTGAAGATTTTTAATTTTTTTTTTTCCTATAAAAAAAAATTAAAATTTAAACTTCAGTTAAGTTTAATTTTGGTTTAAAATTTTGCAATGTTGAAAAGCATAAAGAACTGCTTTTCTTGTTTTAAAAGTCTTTTCACAATATGGCATATCTAAGCATTGAATTTATCAAGTATGAAAGGAAGACATGGAATTTATTCCCACCCATGCAATTCTTCCTCTTTTAACCAAAACAACAAAAAAATTTCATTTAAAAAAAAAAAAAAAAAAAAAAGTCATAATCATTCCTATTTCTTTTATAAAGTTGATGAAAATTTTTATTAAAATAAAATAAAATTAAAAAAAAGTTCTATAAAGAAAAGCAAAGGAGGTGGCAACTTTCTAAATGGACCAAAGGCAATGCCTTTTTGCCACACTTTTTCTACTGCTGTCAAAATAGTTTTTTTTTTTTTTTTTTTTGTAAGTTTGTTTAGTTTCATGTTTTTGGAAAAAAATATGATCAAAATGTGTTTTAACAATATTTATATTTCAAATAAGTTTAGTTTGAATAAAATAAGCATTGTTAAAACCTTTTTTGTTTTCTGTTTTGGTTCTTTAAAAATTTCCTTTCCTAAATATTTCTGCTTATTCTTGAAAAGTTCAAAAATTTAATCTATTCAAGAAAGGAACCAGAAAAAAAAAATGAAAACATTTTATTTTGTGAAATTATTAAGACAAGCAAAATGAAATAAGATTTTTTTAAAAAATCTGAATAAAATCAAATTCTATTTTTAATTCATCTTTTCCAATTTTTAGTATTATTCAAATCCAAAATACTGGAATTGGCTATAATTTATTACCTACTGGTTTCTTTGAATAATTATTTTATGAAAAAGTATCTGAAATGGCCAAAAGCAAATGGTAGCTCAAGAAGTAGATTGGAAACATGACCTGAAGGAATTTTTAAGGCTTTCTATAAGGACACATATTTTTTCACTTATATTTCAGTTTAAATTTGTCACAAAAATTTACTTCAACTTAAAAACAAAAAAAAAAATGAAGTATTTTCAACACATTTAATTTTTTTAAAAATATTTGCAAAAAAATTTCACACAACCAATAAAGAAAAAGTTTATAAATGAATAAAATGGAAAACAATAGACTTAGATTGATAGATAGAATAGATGGATAGCTCCTGGGTCCTTGACTGCATTATTTATTTTCTTTTTTAATCATTTCACACCATGCAAGGCAATAGTGCCACTGAGGGTGAAAAAAAAGGGAAAGACTTTAGTGAGAAGAACAGACAATAAAAGAAACAAAATTAAGACAAGATCATAGTTGACAGGGAAGCAAGAAACCGGAAGGGAGTTCCACAGGTGAGAAGTGCGAGAAAAGAAACTATTAGAATAGGACTTATGGTTGCATCTAGAATTTTATAGATAAAAATTTAAATTCATAGATAAAACCATGAAAAGAAAGCTCATTAGAACAATTGCCATGAAAATATTTATTGGGAAGCCAGATTAGTGTGATGGGAAAGTGACTGAAGCTGAGATGCCAGGTCAGGGTCGATAACATTACAGACACTATTTTGGTTTTTGTCTAGAATCTTAAGATATATAGCAGGAGTCCCAGACTATATATGGCAACAATTTGAACCTGGACACAAGGCCATAGGATTCAGTGACATCTTTGTAGATTGTTGAGAAAGGTGGAATGATGAAATCAAAATTTATTTCTTTTATCAATTGTATATAATTTAGCCATTTTGAAATTGAAATTTTTCTTTCATCTACATTTCAATGTTTTGTCAGCCATCAAAACTGCGTGACAAAGTGGAAGAGATTTTTGTTCCTCAAATGAATGAGAACAATGAGTTCTTTTCTAATTTCTTACAAAAGAAGGGGGAGTTCTTTTTGTAAAGGAATGGAACTATATAAACATTCAAAGTGTGAAGGTGGTCTTCATTTCAACACCTGGCCACAGTTGTCTTGTGGGTGGAGGGATCAAATGGTATATGTAATCATTAAAATGAAACAAGCTTCATACCCTGCCAACTGCCTTTGATAAAAGTCAACAAAAGACCAAGGTACATGTAGTGTATTTTGAGTGCACTAAAGTGGGTGATCGACTTTGTGGTCAAAGCAGCTATGTGCAGACACCAGCAGTTAATGTTCAAGACAAAATAAAAGCCAGGATTCTTAATGCTGATTTTTAAAGCAGGCAAGTCTTCCTAACTTGGAAAGCTGATGCAACACAATCTTCTTACTCTGTAGGTTATTTCCAAAGGTTTCCTTATATGGACTAAAATCAGCTTTGTAAATCTTATTGTTACTTCTATCACTTCAGTGATATCATAATGAAGCAATCTTGCAATATTGAGGTACTTATTGTAGTAGATCCTATCAGGTCATCCCATAAGTTCTGTTCGAATTTTGAATAAAAAAAAAAAAGTGACCAAATGTTACATTTAATTACAGATTCAATCAACAATGTATTTTCCCTGATTATCTATGGCTTTCTTACATCTATTAACAAGCTTACTAATTCCATTACTGTAAAATTCTTTTGGCTTTGATTCGAAGAACTCACAAATGTCAGTTTTAACCTATTCCTGTGCTACAAAAGCTGTTTCTTCCAAATGATTCTGTAAGCTACAAAACAAATGGTAGTCTGAAGGAGCAAGATCGGGAGAATAAGGTGGATGAGGAATTTTCTCCCAACCAAGTTCTTCGATCTTTTGTGACGTGATTCTTGCTGTGTGGGGTCGTGCATTGTCCTGATGAAACATCACCTCTTTTCGATTCACTAGAGCAGGTCTTTCTTACCTCAAAGCTTGGTTCAAACGCTCTAATTGCTGACAGTATATTTGAGCATTAATTGTTGCATTAGGTGGTAAGAATTCAAAGTGGATTATTCATTGGTCATCCCACCAGATTGATAGAAGAACCTTTTGCCCATGACGTTCCCTTCTTGGCTGTGGTCCTTCCCCTTTACCAAGCCACTGTCTACGACGCTTAACATTTCGATAAAAGATCCATTTTTCGTCGCCAGTCACAAGTCTATCCAAAAAAGGTGAAACAAGTTGGTGAGAATGGAAAGAAGAGCAGATGTCAACTCGGGATTTGAGGTTGTTTTTAGACAATTCATGAGGCACCCATTTTCCAAGTTTAGGAACTTTTCCAAGTTGATGAACAGTTGCATGGTTTGAACTGAGAACTACTGCCAATTCCTCAACTGATAAAGCAGGATTTTCTTCAAGGGCTGCTTCAAGAAGCTTTTCATCAAACTCAACTGGACGTCCGGTTCGATCTTCATCTTCAAGTGTGAAATCTCCACCTCTGAATTTTGCAAACCATCTTCTGCAGATTCTTTCATTCACACAGTTTATGGAGAGGAATGAGTGAATGTGTCTAGCCCCTTCGGCTGCTGAATTTCCTTTCTTGAACTCATAAAGCATTATGTGCCTCAAATGATTCTTGGGTACATCCATGTTAGCAGGGTTTTAATCAAACAAAATTTAATTTTATTGTTCTCTGAAATAAAATTTGATCAGTTTAAATGCATCTAAACATAAAAATAATGTTCAGCTCCATTAGACATTATAAAACACTCTTTAAATTTATAATTTATTTTAACAAAAAGTTAAAATTCGAACAGAACTTATGGGATGACCTGATATTTTTTTTGTTTTTAAATTACATTGGATCTCTAAAATTAGATTATTTTTCTGTCTCAGTTTCATTTTAATTTACAGTAACCAGTGGTTGAATTAAAAGAAAACCATGTATTAGTAATTTATTTTTTGAGATTCAGAAAAACATTTCTTTCAAAGAAATGAAATAATTTCATTATTAAATATCAGTTATTATTTAGTGAAAGAATTTGAAAATCTATAATTTTTTAACTTTCAGATTAATTCCTTTTTATAATTCCATGAAAAATTAGTACAACATAACCTCAAAGTTAGAATCAAGTTCTGAATTTGCCTGACTCAGAACGTCTTTATGATAGTACACTAACAGTTATGTTACAGATATTCACCTATTACAGACCTAGATGTATTGACTCACCAATACACATTATTGTATTGCCTTTTATAATGCCCAGAACATTTTGACTTTTTCTCATTTTTAAACTCTGATTAGTTCTACCTATATAGTCAGCATCACTGACATTTAAAATGGTAAACAATTGAGCTATGATGATAAAAAGGTAGAACATTCTTACGGATTAATCCTAACAGTTGGACAGAAAAGGCAACTGTAGATTAGCAAATGGATAAGTTTTATTTTTTTTTTTTTAACATTAGCAGGGATTTAAACATTTTTACTGGCTCTGTTATCATAGCTTTTTATCATATTGTTTTAGTCCCTCTATTCTTAATCCTTTCAACAGCTGGAATTGGAAACAAAGAAATAGCGATAAGCGAGACTTGAATTCTTGCCCTATAACTCAAAAGCTCATCATTCATGGTTGATGCCTTAAGCATATAGGCAATTAAAGCAGAATTCTCATTCTTAAATCTTTCTACCAAGGTCTTTTACTTTTAACTTTTCTTCTTGGCTATTTCTTGATTAGCCAAAATGTAAAAGTAAAAACAACTTTGTTATTATCTGCCTATATTTCTGAGATGAGGTATCATGTACACTATTTACATTATTTGGACTATCGTCCTCATCTTTGTCACCATATTTATTACAACATTTTGGCACAGTGAATAAAGGCGTTATTTAGATCCAGTGACAGGATCCAAAGACTGTGAGTTCAATACCTGGTTAAGGCGGTGGAGAACTTGGAGAGGAAATTAAGCAGGAGATAACTGACATCCATTAGACATGGCACGAGGAACTAGAACAGTCTACCCCAGTGAGTGAAATAAAGGGTTCAGTTCGACATTCCAACCACCTGAAGAAGGCCAGAGAGTAATGGCCAAAACATTGTAATAAATATGGCGACAAAGATGAGGACAATAGTTCGAATAATGTAAATAGTGAACTTTGTTATTTTGTGATTTGGAAACACTTGATTCATCCATGGATTTTTGTTCCATTTTTGACTCGAGCTTTCTTCCTTTCTTGACATTTGTCAATTATTCGTTTCCATTCAAAATGTAACAGTACAAAAGAGAAACAGCTTCCATAAAAAATTTGAACATGCATTCCACACTTCAGGAACTTATTTTACATAAGAATCCGATGTATCAATTCGATTCTCAATAGAAAACCTTTAGTTTTATGTATGCAGGGCCGGATTATGACCTTTTGGTTGTCCCCCTCAGATAAAACCACCCTCTAACACCACTGTACCAATCTTGAATAATTTTTACTTGATATATTTTAGCAATATTTATATAGCTTGAAGTAAACTTATTGCAAATTCTTTATATAAACTAGAATAGCTATCTTTTGTTTGTCAATAAAAATATTTAAGAAAATTTTACTATATTGCAAACCAAATCAGCACAGATTTCAACACAACTGTCGTAAAAGAAACATTTTTTTAATAAATCAGCATTATAACCAAAAAACAATCAAAATAAAAATGAGTTTGTCATGTTGATATCATTTCAGTTTATGAAACTATTTAGAAGTTATAACATCTAGAAAATTAAAATTGTTGCTTTATAAAAGCTTGAGGAGCCCTAGGCTGTAGCCTATACTGCTTAAAGGATAATCCGACCCACTATGTATGACTTTTATGCTAATCTCAATTTCTTAAATATGAAATGTCAAAAGCGTGGATGTCTTTCCACAGATCCTGGCAAAATCAATCATTCAGTTTTTATTTTTTCCAAATCTTAAACAGAGTGATTATCTTTTTATTGATTCTTGTTCAAATAGTTTGACTTTAGTTGCATGAATTGGAAACAAAAAAGCAACCCTGGCTATAACTTGAAACAGCAACCTAAACCATAGGAGCTTGATATGTCATAAAACAATGTCTATACCTTTCCAGTTCCAGAAGACATTGCGGTAAGAATTTTTTTTTTCAGCTTTGTAGGTAATCAAGAATGCAAGGTCAAAGTTGATTGATAAATGGATGAAAGAGAAAGAGAAAGAGAAAGAGAAAGAAAGAGAAAGAGTGGTCTGAAAGTCTTGTCATCTGAACATATTTCTTTATTTCAATGCCCTGTGGGGTATTATTATCAAAGAGATAGTTTCACATGTAGACTACCAGAATACCCATCAGTCAAAGAGAGCCTTTGCAACAACCAATAAAGCATGGCTTTGTAAAATATCACACAGGACATGGCGCCACATCAATGAAAGTAAATAAACTGAATCCAGTACATGTGTTTTGTATTACTTGTTCTTCTAATGTTCTCATTACTTTTTTTGGTAGTGGGTGATGAAGCTTTCAGATCAGCCTGTAGAGTGTGATTCCAGTTTTTGGTGGAATTCACCAATTTCAAAACAATGTTTCGCTCTCAAAATCAAAAGGCAAAGACAAAATACCAGTGTTAACATAAAAGAAAAAAAGAAAAGAAAGTTTATTTGTAAACCAAACAATTTGTGAACATCAAAAGAAATGCTTTCTTCTTTAGAAATAAATAAATAAATAAAACTTGTCAACTTGCAAGTAAGACTGAAAAGGAAAAATAATGAACAGAGAGAGAGAGTAAAAAAAAAAAAAAAAAAAAAAGGATATTTTATAAAATTATAACAAAAGAAATTTCAAACCAAAAATGGCAGATTGTGTGAGAGATACATTCTTGATTAGAAGCTGCCCTTATATCGTTTCTACAAATCTTTTTGAACCTATGTGCTGACATGTGGCAACAGGTCGGCATCTTCCTTGTGTGTTGGGAGGAGGAAAGCAAATGTTTTTGAATCTTTTCAGAATCTTGCCTATGAGTTTGTTTTGCTTTTTTTTCTCTCCCCATGAATAGTAATGTACTTGGACTGACAAACATCTTGACAATTGACATTAAAATGGATAAAAAATAAAAATTCCTGATTTTAGTGTTTTTTCTTTTATCAATACACCAGAAAGAATTGTCAAATATGTCAATTGCATTTTGTTTGTGCACAAAAGTTATGATTATCATTGCATGAAAGTAAAATAATTTCACGTTAAAAGAAAGAAAACATGTAGTTTTGATGTCTATCCTAATTGTCCTAGAAATATTTTACATTTTTTTTTAGTGTGAAAATATATTTAACATTTTGTAAATAAAGTGTCATTTAAGCATTGAACAATTTTATTCTAAATTCTAAACATGTTCAGTGCTACATTTTTCTTTTTTTTTATGTGTTGTCCAAGAATTATTGGAAGAAAAAAAAACATTCATTATTCATAGCAGAATACAAAGAACAAAATGAAGATGACAATAAAAAAAAAGAAAAAATAGTATTTTTTTATGGAATTAACATTTTTTGGCATTGAATGTGTAACTAATTATATTTCCTATTAGCAAACAAAATGCGTACAGATTTGTGAAGACTATATTTTGAATTTAAAAAAAAAAAAAAATACGTGTAACGAATCTTTAACAGTTTTCTGAAATTTTTGAATTGGAGGGAAAGAAAAAAAGAAAGAAATCATTTTCTTTCTAAACATTATTCCAGCCTTTATTATTTCAGAGCATTTTTAGTTTAAAAAAAAAAAAAAAAACCCAAAAAACAAACGAATGTGAGACTGGTGTCTTGGCCCCACTCTGCAACTAATTAACTGTTGAATGTTACAGCAACAGTTGAGAAAAAAAAAAAGCATGAGGTTCTTGTGTAACAAAGAAAGTAGTGTCTTACCTTGCCAAATAAAATGCTCACTCTTTCACTAATAGTGCTCGGTAACTCATACAAATTCTGTCTGACTGTGTCCATCTCAAGGCTACATAAGTTCAGACTTTTTTTTTTTTTTGAGAGGCATGCATATAATTTTTTTGGTAGTTAAATTCAGGGATTGTCTGACATATTTTGTTACACTTAGAAAGAAAAGAAAAATTTAAAATCAATCGTTTTCCATTGTATCAATAAAAGGAACAAAATAAAGACAGTTAAATATAAGCACCAGTTTTGTTTCTTTTTTAAACAATAAAATCTCTCTCCACCCACTTAAATATACATACAAGTATTGATCAGTTGAAGGAGTGGATGATTAATGTTCTAGTCTTCGGTTAATATGTTATAGAATTAGATATTAAAAAATACTGAAGTAAAGAAATTGGTTCCATTCAATTTTTGTTTACCAAAAGTAAAAGGGAAAAAAATATCAAAATGGAGAGAATAAAAAACAGACATTTTTGTAAAATGAAAAAAAAAATAATTTACAGTAAATCCAATCTTATTAACAATGGGTTGGGATAAAAATTATTTTTTATAAACATTTGTCAAGGCCATTTGAGAAAAACGTTGATATTTATTGAATCCTGTTAACTTTTGAGCACTCAGTGAGGAACAGATTCATTAGCAACAATTCAAAACATTTCTTTTAATGTCAAAACACTCATCAGCATTAAAATGGTTGGATAAAAATAAAAAAAAAATTATTTACTACTAAAAAAGAATTTCTGAAATTAAATATTTTCATTGTTCTAGGAATT
Organism: Acanthosepion pharaonis; assembly: GCA_903632075.3. Classification (NCBI taxonomy): domain Eukaryota; kingdom Metazoa; phylum Mollusca; class Cephalopoda; order Sepiida; family Sepiidae; genus Acanthosepion; species Acanthosepion pharaonis. The sequence goes on along the minus strand of CAHIKZ030001785.1, from coordinate 356,478 downwards.
TTTCAGAATGGCATCTGTTGTCTTTGCATGCGTGGGTGGTGTTGTAAACATGCCTTGAGGAGGTATAAAGAGACAATGTAAAAGAAACAAAAAAAATCATGGAAGAGAGTGCCAAAGTTCAGGCTTACTCTGGAAATTAGGGAATCCTTGTTGAGGAAATGAAAACAAAAACAAACACAGTAGAAAGGTGATAAAAACAATAAAAAAGATTAAAAAACCAAAAAAAAAAAAAAAAGGATATTTTTCAGAATTCATGGAATAATGATAACAGTTCTTCAGATAATATGAGAAAATTTGCCAAAAGAATATGAAAATAAAAGTCAAATATACTTGTCCAAATAATGTGTGGAATTATATCATTAGAAATAAGAAATATTGTTTACAAATAGTAGGAACACTTAATGAAAATAAAATATTTCCTTATATTTCATGAAAGCAGCATTTGTCCTGAAGAACTGAAGATTAAGAAACAGCAAATGATTACAAGAATTGCTTGCTTGTCAAATTTAGAAATTAAGTAAAAAAAAAAAAAATTATGAAAATTCCACAAACATTTTCATTTAATTTTAACATTAATTATTTTAACATTAATTATTTTAATATTAATTATTTTAATATTAATTATTTTAATATTAATTATTTTAATACTTCATAAAATTGAGTTTAAGTTTATAAATATTTAATTGGATTTTACGCAAATCTTTAACAATTTAAAAAAAAAATGTGCAGACATCAAGATAAATGAGTTTTATTTTTTCTTCAGGTTTTAAATAACCCATATAAAATATAAAAATTTTATAGTAATGAGGTTATAACACAAAAAAAGTTTTTTTTCACAGCTGCCAAACAGAAAGGAAAATCTGCAACAACCAAATTTCATGTATCAGAAAAGACCAAAATTAAAAGGAGGCACACTCTTTTAAAACATATGGAAAATATAATAATCAATTTTCATTTTGAACCTTTTGTATTCTGTTGTATTTCACTTTCGGATTAAAAACTTCCCAAGTATATAATTTAGTGGTGGATGAAGTCAAGAGTGAAATGAATATTACCTGAATAATTGTTGATTTATACAAAGTTAATATTAAAACAATATGGAATTTAATACAGCAAAAGTAAATACTACACCAGCTTTTGGTTTTATCAGATTACAAGATGCATTCTTTTATATTTTGAAAGAAACGCTGTCAGGTATAAAATAGGCAACTAAGAATAACTTGGTTCTTTCAGTAAAAGATAAATAACCCATTTTTTTTTTTAACAGGAGTAGAGGTTTATTCCTTATTTCCTGTTTAGGATCAAGTCTCCAATTCCTTCTAAAATCTTTTCATTCTATTTCATTCCCAGTAGCCCCTTGAGTCTTGGTGGCGTATTGATTAATATATATATGTGTGTGTGTGTGTGTGTGTGTGTGTGTGTGTTTTTAAAAGCTTTACGATATAGATATTCCAAAAAAGAAACAAAGCATTTGCAAGGGAGATAACTTCCAAAAGAGTTGTGTCCCATGCGTCGTAAATCTTTTTTACTCGCGATATGGACATGTTTCTTTCCAACAGAAATACTTTCATTTCAAATAATTTTGGATAGACATTAAGAATGGGAATAAATAATACTGAAATTGTGAAATATATATATATATGTAAAAACAGCCAAACTTAATTCTTCTCTAAAACAAATCACTGACTCAGTAGCTATTGGTTTGTGTAATTAAAGTTTCTTTGAAATTTAAACCCATTGTTGGATAAAAGGTTAAAATTTCTTGGAATATACTGAAATTAACAATAATTTAAAACAGCAATTAAGAAAATGGTTAAAACTCCTGTACACGGATGTACTTTTGCGACCATGAAGCAGAGTTCCGTAAATAAATGCAAATTCTTTTATCAAAATGATGACTTTGCTAAAATATTTGTTATTTACAGACAATATAAAAAAGGCAGTGTTGGTCCACAACTTTTTGATGGCAAAGCATATGACAAAACCAACTGCATAAATGGATAAAAAATAGAGTAATTAAGAATTACATATGTTGGAGTAACAGTGTGTCAATAAAAAAGCATCAACTGTTTTGTTCCTTCAAGAACATTTTAATCAATTAATTCTTTAACCATATTTTGCAAATATTTATAAGAACCAATTACATCTGAATTTATTCAAAGACAACAAAGGTTGTTTTAGTTTGGGGTTTTGGACAAAATATAAATCTGAATATCTACAATCCCAAACCAGTTTCTGCAATTCCATTTTTGTATGACCCAGTTGAATTAAAGGAATCATAGTCTCACTCCGATATGCAGCAATTTTTCTTTTTTTCATTTGAGGAAACAAAATAGTCAAAAAATGCTAATACCACTCTTGGGTAAAGTTTCTAAGGATTTGGTGAGATTGCAAATAACAATTATTAAAAAATAATTTTCATAAAAACAAAACCCAATAGAAATTTGATGATAGCTGGGACAAATCTGGATAAAATAGTGCTTAATGTATCACATGCATCCTTAAACCAAATTGCCGTAAGTGGTTTAAATTTCAGGTTTTATAAATTGTTTCTTGCACTCAGCAAATATTAATCTTTGCCTATTACAGAAAAAAAAAAACATGAGAGTAAAGAAAAAAAAATCTCTCCTTTAAGTAACCCAATTATATGTACTTATTTCCAGGTAAAATATTAAAAAAAAATACACTAGAATTGATTCCACTTGTTTAAATAAAAGTAAAACTCAGTAAAATAAGCCAATTTACAAGTCGAATGTTTTTTTGGCATCAATCTGAGAAAAGTCATTGACAACAGATTTATTCAAGTGATTTTTCTGTGTTTTTTCTCTCTTCACATTTCAAATAAAAATTTTAAAATAAAGAATCCCTATTTCAATAATCTTGGAGTATTTTGATATTGCTGTATAAATCCAAAGAATTTGGATTTGCCAACACACCTCGATGAGTCACTTGATCACCACCCAGAATTCTGCGGACAGCTATTTCCACTTTCTTCCCATTCATTGTATACTGTAAAGAAACAGAAAGAAAAAAAAAAAAGAAAGAAAGAAAATGTATGAAATGTTTCACATCTTCAAATTAAGTAATCATTTGGATTTTGTAAACAAAAACATTTGAGAGAGAAAGAGAAAAAATCTGCTGAGTGAGACAAGTAGAATTTCTTGTGATTGTGAAATTTCCATAAATTTAAGCAGTCAATCAGAATGTTCTGCCATGGAGCAATGGTTAACAACATGGTTTAGTAAATTTTTTTTTTTTGGCTGTAGGAAGTTTCATTAGAAAATGGATTTTAGGACAAATTAAATTAAAAGAAAAAGTTAAACAAAAGTAAGTCTGCAAAAGTTGTTTATGGTTGATGGCATAGAAGATGAAAATATGAAATAAATTTGGTGGAGAAATAAAAATCATGTTAATGAATGAGGGAAAATGCTTCCAATATTTTATTCTGATGTCAATATATGAAGTTTTTTTTTTATGTCAGATAAAGTCTGTATAAATAAAATGACAAATATGTCCTTGGTATTTTACATTTTCTTGCTTGAATAGAAAAAAAAAAATCTTTAAAAAAAAAACAGAATTGTGGATGTAAAAGGTTAAAAAAATAAAGACGCTGAAAAGATTGTTAAAAAATAAGAAGTTGATTTTCATGAGGATGTAATGGTGGAATAAAGCACAACTGAAATGTAATTTTGTTGCTAATTAAGCAAAAAGATGTTGCAGGCATAAAATTACTGAAAACTCAACATCATAAATATTTTCTGAAATTCATTGTCCTTGTTCTGTCATCTTCACCAAAATGACAAAGTTTGGTTGAATAATTTGAGTCAATTGTAAATTTACTTCACGTGGCAATTCATTGCAGAAACATTCCAATATCAAATAATGTTATAATTTTGAATATTTCTAAAAATCAAGAATGACGTTTACTCACTGGGATGTCCTCAATTGGCAGTATATGAGCAGGAACGTGTCGAACAGAGAGATCAGACCGAATACGATCCCGGATTTTTTTTTCCAACTTCCCATTGAATTCCTGTCCTGGGGCCATCTTGATGAACAGAATTGCTCTCTCGTCAGATCCGTCTCTCTTCCGTTGAGCCACGCACAGACTGTCTTCCACTTCTATGATTGCCTCCACTAGGAAAATAACAGAATACACTAAAATTTTACAAGCCTATAATGTTACAAATGACCACAGTTACATGACTATCAACTTGCATAAATGGATTTTATGTTTTGATGAAAGCAAGAAATTAAATCAAAATTTACAAAATGTAAAATGAGCCATCATTCATATCACAAAAGCACAACCTTTATCCTCAGGTGATCATGCTGTGTATAAGGTGTAATTGAAAGAATTTTCTACAAGGAGTTCATTTTGAAGTACCATACAATTTGAGCAAACACTGATCTGATTTTTTTTTTTTATAAATCAGTATCACCCCATGCAAGGTAGTAAAGCCACTAAGACACAAGGGATTACAGGGTGTAGAAAAATTAGGAAAGGAAACATTAATAATGAGTAGGAATAGAAAAAAAATAATCAGAAGGCCTGTATATAGCGAATGACATTGCATTTCAATTTTTGCAGATTAAAGTTGGCTGGAAAACATGGAGCTGGAAGGGAGTTCCACAAGTGAGAAGTGTGACAAAAGAAACTGTTAGCATATAACTTGCGGCTACATCAAGCCAGCTCAATTGTAAATTGATGAGATCTTGATACCAGTGTAGAACTGCGCTTAAATTCATAAAGTCTACATACCATAGTGAAGAGCTCATCTGTACAATTAACATGAAAGTATTTATAGAAAAGACAGAGAGGTAACTTTACAGTGGTGGGAAAGTGACTTAAGCCAAGCTGCTAGATTAGGACCAATAATATTGCAGATTCTTCTTTGGATTTTATCAAGGAGCTTAAAAGGTAAATATCAGGGACATCAGGCCATATGTGACAATAATATTCTAAGCATAGACAAATGGTAGACATATAAATATGTAAGATAGCTAGTGGAAAGAAAAATTTTCTTGCACGACACAGTGAAACAACTTTCTTACCAGCTGACCTTGCAATCAATTCAATATAGTCTTTCCATTTCAGGTCACCTGAGTACATTAGCCCAGGAAAGTGTGATGAGTCACTTTTCTGGAGGTTAGCATTAGCCATGCTGATGGAAGGCAATGCAGGGTTTTTCAGATGATTAATGCAGAAAAGTTTAGTTTTGGAGGTGTTAAAATTAACCAACCACCTTTTGCTCCAGTTAACAATGGATCTGAGGTCATTTTGGTTATCGGCTGCCATTTTAACCTTGTTGGACTGATCAGCCTTTCTATCAAGGCAGGAATAAATGGTTGTATCATTAGTGTAGATACCAAGTTGAGAGCTAATGTCATCAAAGTCATTAATGAAAATTAAAAATTAGATTAATTGAAGCAAGAGGTGAAAAGTTCCTAAAGTAGTCAAGAAAAAAGGCATATAACATCAAGACACCAACAGATTGTAGATTTCTATAATTTCTCTAAATTTCAGAGTTTGCCTTGAAAGTTTTTGGTAGACACTGGCACCGTCGATTACCATTTATTCTGGTCTTTACAGAATTCTCACAATGAGAAACAAATTCATTTTCCTTGAAGACTGCAAAAGGAACCTTGAGTAATTTTTTCTTGAGAAATACAAAGTTCTAATGATACAGAATTATAAAGTAAATACAAAGTGTAGGGAGAGATCATAGCATGAATCATTCCTTCAAACCTGGCCCCATTTGACCTGAACCATTTTTTTTTTTTTTTAATGGGTTTCTTGGTCTGGCCAATAACTTTTTAGCAACCACTTTTATGTTGTTCAATAAAGGTTGAAAAAAATGAAAACAAGTTTCATTTCCCATTTCATAACCCAAACAAAATGGCAAAAAGCAAAAAAAATTGTTCTTTTTCATTCAAACTCACCAATTTGGTAAATTTCTGCACTTCCAAATCGTATTCCATTTGGATTTAAAGTACCATCACTGAAAGAAAGAAATGATCTGTCTATATCTCTGAGATGAGGTATTATGATTATTTACATTATTCGGTGGATAAAAACGTTGGTTCGATCCTGTGACTAGACCCAGAGTTGTGTGTTCAATACCAGGCTACAACAGAGGTGAACCAAAAAACTTAGAGAGTTGAGTTGAAGGGAAATAACTGAGACATCCGGAAGAGGCATAGCACATGGAACTAAAACAATTTACCCTGGTGGACAAAATAAAGGGTTCAGTTTGAAATTCTAATCACCTGAAGAAGGCCAAAAGGTACAACGGCTGAAACGTTGTGGATATGGCAATGAAGTTGAGGATAACAGTCTGAATAATGTAAATAAAGAAATGAGATTGTTGGTTCTGTTCAACTTTCTCTGGTCTCCGCACAAAACAACAAGACAGAAATATTTTAACAATAAAAAAAACAAAAAAACAAAAAAACAAAAAACACACATGTAAATCCTTTTACAATTAGAAACAGCAGAGGTGAGGTTGAATATAATTGATCCATAACTGTAAAATACCACCAGTGATGAAAAAAAAAAAAAAAGCAAACAAATAAAAAGTAAGAAAACAAATAAACAAAAAAAAAAAAAAATAAATAAATAAAAAATAAAAAAATAAAAATAAGCAGACTTGCCTTCGTCCCAACATAACAATCCCTTTTGTACTTGGTTTGATGATACAAAAATCTCCTTGGACCCAGACACCTGAAAAGAAATAACAGAGTTAGTGTCAGAGTTTGTAGCAGATTTATATCTGGTGATACAAAATGTCAATACTTAACATCATCTGAGATCATAAATATGGAGCGGGGGTTATATATACATATATATATATACAGTGTAACCCGGATATAAGAGAGTTGTCGGGAGCGGAGAAGAAGTCTCTTATATCTGGGTTTGATCTATTTTATATACATTAACACAGGCTCTAATTTGGGACCAGAAAATCTCTCCTATATCCAGGTTACACTATATATATATATATATATATATATATATATATATATATATAAAAATTGTGTTCTAGCTTTCATGGATATAGATAGATATATATTGATGTAGACAGTGTGAACCAACCTAAGGAATCAAAACTGTATTGTGACTGTCAGTTTCACATTTCAAGTTATCTTCAAACTTAGTCTGAAGATCACTTAATGTGTGAAACTTACAGACATCATGCAGTGTTGATTCTGATGTCCACACTGCCTACATCTATAAATGGTCTATCTGATCTTGAGCCCTCAATTTTAAACTATGTGTAAGAAAATATTTAAAATAAAAACATGTAGGGAAATTAAATTTTTATTTGTATTTTAGAAAAAGTAATGGCATCTTCAATAGTGTAAAACTATTCTTAGATTTCAAACTGTTTTGCATATTAAAAAAAATAGCAGAAAATTTATGAGAGCTTAGAGAGACAAAAATGAAACAGATTTAAAAAGGGAAGAGTAAAAAAAAGGCCTTACCCTCAAACTTGGAGAAATAAGCATTTCTGTATTTGACATGATTAGGATCATTCCAGAAACAAACTGGCATGGAAGGGAACGGCTTTGTACAAACCAATTCTCCATGATCACCAAAAACAGAATGTCCTAAACAAAATTCAAACAAACAGGTTATTGCAGCCATCTTTGTTTTGACTTTATCACAGAAAAGTGACTTTGCCACTGGCATCGAATGCTTTTATTTGGAATGCAGGATGCCATGCTTCTTCCTTCATAACAAACAAATCAATCAATCAAACTCATTAAATTTGAGTAGTGTCAAAAAAAAAAAAAAAAAAAAAAAAACTTCACAAAAATTAAATACATATTGTCAGGAAAATATTTTTGAATAGATTTATTTGCTAAAAGCTAAGAAATCAGTTTTAAAATAATATAAAAAGAGGAAAAAAAATAGTGAAATGGATACAAGTTTGTTGTCCTTCAAATGGATACAAGTTTGTTGTCCTTAAAAAAATGCTGAAATTTTGAATGAAAATGTTTAATCCTGAACATTTATATATTGAACTTACACTTATTCCATTAAACACTGGCTTGAACATGATTTGCGCATGCACATGTATATAATAAAAAGGCTTAAACACGAATATTAGTGTTTAAGCCTTTTTATTATATCCTTACTCTTCTCATCAATGGACTTTGGATGCAAAAATCTGCAGGCAAAATAAAAAAAATCTACAGGAAAAAACTTCAAAATCGTCAGCAACATATTTCAAAATTTGTGGGCTGAGCAGAAGGAGTCATATTAGTTCTCAAAGTGACCACTAGGTCATGGTGGTGGCTGGCCTTTCAATTGTAAACAAAGACGGGTGTACAGTATATGAAAATATGTGTGAGAAAATAGTTGTTAGAAATCTATTATTTTTGTTATTTTGACTAATATATCTATATTAAGTACATATTTATTTATGTCATATATACATATTTATAGTATTTACATTATGATCATAACTATTGGTAGTTACTATAGTGGTTTAATAAAACAAAAATAATCCCTTCCCATTTACAGACAATCGGTATATATTATAAACATTATAAATTTACTAATTTAAAAATATGGTCCCATTGCTACACAGAAATTACCATGTTTCAAACAGAAACTAAAAATTCTAAATTTAATTATAGAATTAAATTAAAATCCTTAGTACTGTTTCATTTTCAAGCAATTTTTGGATTCCAAAAAATCTAAATTCTACATTCAACACCATCACTTGATAAGACAACAAGTGTTGAAATAAAATGGCTATTTCTGTAGTGATTTTTATAAAATGTTTATATTATAATTTTCAATTAATTTATATTTATATATATATATATATATATATATATATATATATATATATATATATATATATTAAAAAAAAAACATGTCACCTTGAGTGACTTAAAATTAGTTCCATCAATACCAGAATTAAACAGTAACAGTTGCAGAAAATTGCATGCCATACCTGTCAAGCACAGGTAGAATTATATGGAACTCACAGAGGTACCCACAATGTTGCATATAAGGACCATCTTATCTGAACGACAGCCCTGGGGATCATGAACAATAAATGGGCTACGCTGTGCTGCCCAACTTCTTTCTGCAGGATCTCAAGGTCAATGCCATTGCTGACAAGATGCTGGACACCAACTTGGTTGGTGGTGGTGAGGATTATTAAGAACATTATTAAGAAGCGATAATAATAGAAGAGTAATCAGGAAGACATTAGATAACAATTGATATTGTATTTAAATTTTTGAAGATCAAAGTTGGCTGCAAAGCATGAAGCCAGAAGAGAGTTCCACAAGTGAGACAAGAAACTGTTAGAATAGACTGTATGGTTACATCTAGCCAATTCAATTATGAATTGATAAAACCTTGTTGTCAATCTAGTACTATGCTTAAATTGATACAGTCTAGGTATTGTAGAGAAAAGTTCAGTGAACAATTACCATGAAAGTATTTATAGAAAAGGCATGGCGAAGTGACATTACAGCAATGGGAAAGTGACTGAAGCAGAGATGTGTGTGTGTGCATGTGTGTGTGTGTGCACACACACACGCACATATACACAATCTTCCAGAAGCTTGAAACATCTTAATATTGTGGTATGAGGGAGTGTGTATAAAGAATGGCAGAGACTTTTCATTTTCTTGCTAAGATGATTTTCTTTATAGACCCCTTTTTTGTTTTTTCTTTATTGGGGCAGGATTAGGATAAATCTTGCACAAAGCAAGGTGGGAGGCTCCCTGAGAGAGGATCTCATAATGATTTGAGGCAATATTTTTATAAGGTTGGATGCTCTTCCTGTTGCCCAAGTTGGACACACATGGTAATCCAGGTACACTGAGAGTTTTTATCAAGACATCATCTCTAAGAAAGTTGCAATTCAAGGCTTAAGACCTCAACACACACACACACACACACACACACACACACACACACACTGTTGGCCCCCTTTTAAGAAGCTCATCAACCCTTTGACAGGTTTTTTTTTCATCCTGCAGTGTGACATGCCACCCTTCTCACTAGCAGAAAAGCTAGTGGGAGTGGGGTGCTGCTTTAGGCACTGACTACTCATCTTTGGAAATCTATTAAGATTATCACATTAAATTACAAAATCTTGATTTTCGCTTTTTTATAAGAGGAGGGGGTTTTATGCAACAGTAAAACTGATGTTAAAAATGTGACAGGCGTGTGGGGGATGGTGGGGGGTATTGGTGGAGAACCTGAAAGTAGAAGACACATGATTTCGTTCACTTACCATTTTCGTCCCAACTCTCCATCGAGCAACCCAAATTAAAAGACTGCACTTCTCCTTTGCAGACAGGCACCGTCCAATTTTGACCCATGAAACAAGCAATAATGTCTGTTCCACCTGAAAGTTAAAAAAAATGCATATCAAGGGTTGCTGAAGAGTTTTTAGCACAACCAATTTCTCCTAAATCTGACCAAGTAACTAACCTTTTTTTGGAAGAGCTTTTAAGACAGTTTAAGAACTTTTCTTCATCCCCTCAGATAGCTTAATTATTACTTGCCCTACTTCTACCGAGTGCATTCTACTCAGCCCAGGGATTGAACACTCAATTACTATGTCACCAATTTTTAAACTAATAATTAAATCCATGTTCAGTTCAAAATTCCTTTAAGGTTATGTAGATTAACAACAGCTGAAATGTGATAAAGATGAAGACATTATTCCGAATGTTAATAATGGGTTCTACCCTATGAGAGAGGGGAAAAAAAAAAGAAAAAAAAAAGAGAACTTTTATAGCAATGCAATAAAAAGCCTTAATTTCAAATTACAATATTGGAAATTAAAATTTGCCTCAGAGTAGAAGCTTAATAAATTCAATGTACTGAAAAAAAGCAATGTCTTTTTTTTTTTTTTTTTTTTAAATATTTAAAATGATTTCAGCTTAAGAAAAACAAAATTCCATAGAAACTTTTTTCTCTCAAGAACTGCTATGGCAAAAAAGCATTAAAGCCTCAACCGGACCAACCTGATATAGATGCAAGAAGGACTTGATTCTTGATAAATTCATAGACATACTCATAACTTTGAGGTTTTAGGGGTGAACCTGTGGAGAGTATCATTTTCAAAGAATCCAGTTTGTGGGTTTCCACTGAAAGAGAAAACAGAGAAAAGATTTCTATAGAAAGAATTGATCAAATCTTTGGTAAAACTAAAATGCAATGCTGCATTCCGAAAGTTAGGTCATACATTAAAACAGGTTTTGAAAGAATTACATAATTTTTCACTGAAGAAACAATTTCCATGTCTTTTGGAATTTACTAAAAAATATAGTATAATAAAAATTAAAAATGAAAATATTTCAAATCGTAGTTAAATAAAACGTATTCTAACCTAAACACCTCCAAAAATCTTTAAATTTACAAATAGAAAAAAAATGCCGTAAGAATTTTTTGCCGTTAACAATAAATTTAAAAAAAAATCCAGATGACATGCATTC